>JAVKPL010009218.1:0-37440 GCA_032173675.1 Gastrolobium villosum
ATGCCGAAGGTAGAATCAGTATTTATGAGACACGAAAACCTCCTCAAGAGAGAAGTCTGATGGGTAATAGACTGTAATTAATTAATACCTGAATAAAGAATAAATAATAAAGTATGGAAATTGACGATTCCCAGTGTGTGATGAGGTGATGCTCCAGTTGTTCTGAGAATGGGTCTGGCCAACACATTCTTCGGTAACATGGAGGTATCAAATCGTCAAACACCGAGAATCAACTAAGGAAAAAGTGCTGTTAGGTATCTATGTTTGAAAACTAGTTAGGAATTGAATCTAGGGAATGACTTGAATAACTAGAATAAGTAAACTAAAATCTGTGGAACCATATAAGTGGACGTAGTAATGAATCACTGATTAAGTTGGACAATAAGTAAGTAACCTCTGTTTGGGTAAATTAAATACGTGAAAACCTTGTCTTAGCGTTGGCAGCTAACGAGGAGTCTTCTGTTAATAGGTTAAAAATCATGAAAAGATATTTTTTTAGCTTTGGGTACCAATTTGTCAAGTGTAACGGTTTGAAAGGAGTATTTGAAAATTGGAATTAAAGTATGGTTTGGTGCATTGGAATCTTGAAAGCCCGGTCTGTTTGATGGGTTGTGATTGGTAGCTGTTCAATTTTAGAATATGTAATGATTCGAAAGTTCATATCATGGGTAATGGATCCCCTGATCTGTGAAGTCAATTATATCCGAGGTACCTAGGACGGCGAAAAGCTCGAGAAACTTTTCTCATATGGGTGTACTTGGCAAACAGTATCAGAGGTACCATCTTACGTGATATGTACAAAAGACATGTTAGAATTTAATTAGGGGTGTCTTCTAAATCCTAAGCACTAGACAAAAGCAGTACTCATTAATGTAATTCCGTTTCCTCAAGATATTAGTAAATATTGTGCTGCTAATTTAATTGATGCTGTTAAAAATTCCCATACCTCAATAGTGATGGACTTAGATTGCTAGAAAGTAAAAACAATTGCTGAATTTTGTTTGTGATGAACCTCGGTGAATTTGCAAAGACCCTTCTACATTATAAAATTGAAATCTGATGTGTCTTGTTATACTTACTTAATTCTCTGTAGACTAGTAAATTAAGAAAGTCTGTTCGTGACGTTTGTGAGGTGTTTATTAAATTGAAACTCCTTTATAGGTAAGGATTAAATAGGAGATAGGCGAAATTATAAGCTGTAACATGTAAAGTGCATAGATAAAATAAGTATAGTGAAGGTCTCAGTTAATTAGTTTTCTGTACTGGTAGTAGGCAGCTGGATCCATCTGTTTTAAAAATTTGCCTCCTTGGGGGTAGTGAATTTTGGGTTGTATCGATTATGACATAATTGATGAACCAAACTACTGACCCTCAACTTAGAATGCATAAAATCTAAAGGTCACCTTGTAGGTAATTACGTGTACTTTTTAGTAGAGTAAGTGGACACATAGCAAGGTGGGCAAATAAGAGAAATGGCGTGCTATTGAAGTGGACACACGTAATGAACATAGGACCAGGTTCACGTTTTGTTTGAGCACTCGAATAAAATAAGCCTTAGCACGAAAGTAGAAGACATTGTCGGTCAACTATCAAATATAGAATTTATAGTAAGAATTACCGTACATATAGATGTGTTTAGTTGTTAACTAAGTAGGTAATAAAAACTTGAGCCTCATTATGATTTTTGGATAACTAGAGTCCTTGGGTCGATTTTACCTCATCTTTATTGTAGTATGGTCTTTTGACCTATGGATAGGAGGAAAACAGAAATTGTCTGTTATAATTAAACTTTGGAAAAAATTTTATTCTCTAACGTACAATTAAAATTTTGTTGTCTTATGACTATGTTTGGTGCAATTGGTTTGTAATATTTGGAATTAATTGATGACTTTGATAGATGTCTAGCGAAAAGGGATGTTAGGTCTGGCATGATTATAAGGGTGTGTAGTATCCGACTTAAGTAGTTTCGGAATGGTAGAACGAAGTTTGGGGACAAACTTCAAATTTGGTGGGGAGAGTGTAACATCCCGCATGATTAGGGAATTTCATAACTTGCATTTAGGGGTAAAGCATGCTAGGAATTCGCATTGTATGAAGTGGTTGTCTTATCTTTGAATTACATAGTTTCCATAGAATTGGATGGGTCTAACTTAGAGGATAAATAGAATTACGAATAAAGGGAATATTTATTTTAGGCATATAGAAACTTAATTGAAGAGTATTGACATGTTTGATTGTATCAAATATGACATAAGATAGTGTTTAAAAGACTTGGGGAACTTATTAACTTAGAGGGTTGGTGCTTGAGTAATTAGGACCATTGGATTTAGTAAGTCGTGGCCACACCTTGAGTAAACCCTCGGCCCTAGAGCATTGGAGGGCCTTACTCAGCCCTTGCTTACCATAGACTTACTTTGGGAACACCTCAAATCAGCCCTTTTGGCAAGGAGTTTCGGTTGGCAAACAAATAAGTCACCCCTTTATTTCTTTGATTCCTGCGCAGCCTTGGGCAGTGAACAAGCTAATGGCTTGTGCCTTAAGACAACCTCAAGTCACACCACCTTCTCACCTTTTTCCTTGTGCGCATAATGGAAAGCAATAGGAACAAATCTGACTTGCTTTTGCTGCAACTTAACCCTCTTAGGTTGCACATTTCAGCCTGTGCACAGCCTTCCTTTTTTCTGCATTGTGCGCCACCCTATTCCCCTCTCCTTTGCTTGAATGCTCCTAGCTCCTCATGACACTTGATGGCTGCCATTTACCTGTCCCTTTTTACCTCCCTAGGTGCGCTAAGTACAAAGAGGAAAATGGCAATTGCTTGTAGCCAAAGTCATCAGCCTTGTCATCTCTTGTCTTGGCATCCCTTTCACGGTCTCCTATGTGCAGAAGAGATGCAGATTTCTGACTTTTGCTTTTGAGGATTAGTAGCTTTCATCACATGTCAAGTCTTTACCTCTTTAGCCTGTCACATGTGCGCATAGGGGGATTCAAATGCTGGCTTTATGTGGCTTTTGGGGACTGCATGACAGCCCCTCCTTTGATCTCCACGCAACCGATGGAGTGAGGAAGACTCTTATGCAGGTTGTCATTTTGACCATTGGAAGCCTCACCACTCTAACACCTACCTAGGACAATAGCTATCATACTCTCTTGTCTCTTCACACTGCACCTTCAGATCAGTTTGGGATCCCTTCTTTATTCATCCTAGGCGCACCCTTTCTACCCTTAAAGCAAACTTCCCTCACACCATCTCTTCTTGGTCACTTGGAGCAGCAACCTATCTTGCGTGGCTGCATAATGAAATCTGCATAGGTGATCCTCATTGGCCAAGAAGTAACAAGTATTCATCTTAAGCCATCCTTATCCTTCTCTTGTGCGCATGGTCTTAGGGAAATATAGTCCAAGCTTGCTGCCACTTTGACTCAGCTCATTATATCACCCCAATCCCTGCACATGCGTTGGAATCATTGTATCACCATGCAAGACTTATTATTTCCACTTCTTGATCAAACTCAGCCCCTATTTATACCCTCTCAAGTCATGAAATCCCACAAGCATCAACCAGAAAAGTTGCATATCCCTTCTCCTCCCAAAGCCCTCAAACCGTGACTTACCTTGCAAGACATCAACCATCCAAGTTTCCATTTCCCTTCCCTGCATGGTTCGCTTGAAGGACAACAGCCCAAGGGAAGCAACATGAGTCCATCCTCCATCCCTTCCTTGTGTAGCCGTACACCATCCACCAACCTTACATCATTTAGAGTAGGAACCCAAGGTTGGAAGTTCTTTCCTCCACTTCCTCTTCACTCATGAGTTAGGCTGAACACCAGCAGCTATGGTTGCAAGTCCCTCTCCTTGCTAATTCTGCCCAAGTCACGGAGCTGCAGTGAGGAGTCATAGCAACGTCTTCCATCCTCTTCCTATGGCACTCTCGGCTGAACCACAAGGAGGAATAGGTGATGAATCCTTTCCTTTTCTTTATTCCTCTAAACTTTTCGGTGTTGAGAGCCCCTTATCCCCTACACAACAGATTGTGATCTTTGCTCAACGTTTCAGCTCCCATTTTCTTACATTCAGCCACCGTCTAGTAGGAGAAGGTGAGCTTTTCGCTGCTGCCCTCTTGCTCCTTCCCTCCCTAGACTTGTTATGATTAAGTTCTCTCCACTGCATGCTTGTGATCCAGTCTTTATTGGGACTTTTCCTCTTGGCATGTAGCCGAACCTGACCTTGTGGACCATTGAAGGAGGTGAGGTGTTGTTCTTCTTTTTCAGTGCTTCTGCATAATGAATCAGTTTCGGTCTACCTCCTTTGCTTGTAACCATTCGGTCCTGTGTGGTGCAGTCATCACAGCTTGAGCACAAGCTGACCCTTGTTCCTCTCCACCTCTACTCTAGCCGATGGCACATCTAGGAGCCTTGAATCTGAGTTTTTGTATTTTGTAGTAGGAGGAGGCAGTGGTAACTGAGCTGCCAGCCGCATGATTCAGCCTTGGAGGTGAGTAAGTGTTAGTTCCTCTTTTTCTTCTTTTGGTTCGGTCACTTCTTGCATCTAAAAAAAGAGAGATTTATGCAGATTCATATAGTTGTCTCTTCTTGTCCTTGTTGTTGGACGCCGCTTTTATTTGTGTGTTCTTTCCTTCTCTGAGTCGGTCACCACTTATATGCTAGGATGATGCATGTTTGATTATTCAAGCTTTCCTTGCCTCTGCACCATCTTGAAATCTTGCCTTATTCACACAAACACAGCAGTGAAATCTGATGTAGGAGATTGGAACATAGCCTTCCTTAGCAATGTTGGACTGCCTTGTGAGTCAGAGACATTTCTAGTCGGTTACCCGTATTGAGATGTGTGTACAAAACTAATTGAAGCATACCTTAGTGACTTAGGTACTGTGTTGTTAAGAGAAATAAAATAAAATAAAATGATGTGGAACTTTTAGATACTGTATGCGCATATGGCAGTGGGACGGAGTCACGTGATATGTGTTGTGGAATAAAATATAAGGAAGAAAGCTATTGATATTAAAGTATAATAAATCAATTAGAAGTGTAGAATGAGAATAAATCTTGGAAGTACAAACCCCTTTTGTTTACACTGTGTTCGGTTCCTCTACTTGAATGGAGATTGTATTTTGTTCTCATTTTTTGGTTCTGTGTGTAGCTTTGGTCACACCTTGTGCAGATTTATAACCCATGAGAATAGCATATCTTATGTCTCTAGCATGCACCCGTGATCTTGTAAATAACAACATGAAAATTAATAGAGGAATGGCACCTAATTATTGGATGAGAAACCGAATATAAGTCAAGAATCTAGGAAAAGGGAAAAGCATAGTAAGGCATAGGAAATATATGTAATAAAAATCTGATTTGGTGCTTATGTTTGTTTAGGTGCCCAAGGTCCTTTAAAATCGGACTGTTTGATGATTTTTGGAAATGCTTGGTTGAAAAGAATGTTAAAGACTTGAGGTAAGTGTCAGGCGATATTGCCTAATGTGACTATTGACTACTGGTATAAAATTGTGACATGATGCTCCATATGCCGTAAAAATAATATGTTCCATTATGATGAAAGGAAACTGCCAAAAATGTGCCGTGATGGCTATATGATTATGAGGTAAAGACGTTATGTGGCAGCATAACGCATATGAAAGGTATATAAGCATGCACCTTACATCATACCGCATTTTTACGCTTTGTGTGTGAAAGCATAGCATGACATGCATATATCATGATCATATAGGCCTTGTTTTAGAATAGTTATGTACAGGACCATGTGTTTGAGCAAGCATCATATAGGCATCCCCAAGGTACCGGGGTATGGGACACTTGGCATCAGTCCGCATAGGCCCACAGTTGGAATCCACAGGGAGCTCAGGTGCCAAGGGTATATTTGATTCCACTGTGAAGTGCGCGCACGACGGTGCTAAAAGCGCAAAGGAAAGGCGTTATATACGCAATATATGAATATGATGAAAAGGAAAGGCGTTATATGCGATATATATATGAATATGATGAAAAGGAAAAGGAACAAGGATATGTTGAAGTGACTGTTTATGATTTTGTGCCTAGTTAATACTGTTATATTATTGGTTTTGTTGCCACACTACTGGGATTATTCTCACCCCCCTTTGGGGCTGCTATTTTCCTAAATGGCAGGAGGACGAAAAAGCATTTGAAGGAGTGATGTTTGCTGTTGCTTGCTGATGCATGGATTTTCACTGATACTGTTTAATTGATTGGATGACTGTAATGCTTAATATTTTGGTAATACTGGATGACTGTAGACTTTATCATCTTCTATCTTGTTTTGATTCTTTTTTATGAGCAGTACTGTTTTGGAAATGTTTTGTGAAAAGGGTTTTTGAACGTTTCTTTAAGTATCGAATTTTAACAGTTTACAGGTACCTTACGGGTCATGTTTCAAAGGGCAAACGAACTCCGATTTTCTATTATTTTATATGCACGCGAAGCCCCGAGAATTTACTTTCAAACTGTGCAGGTTTTATTTTTATCCGAAACCTGTGCGAATTTTAATAAGCTTCGCTTTACAACTGGCTTTCCTAAAAACGGACAGAATAGGCAAGCATCTTGAGCGTTCTGTTCCGTGGGGCTATTCACCTCCGAATCGCGCATAATTTATATGTACGCGACGCCCCGGATGTCTCGTCTTTCAGAAGCTTGGAATATTTTTTTTGTCGCACCTGAATTCGATTTTATACGGATTTGATAAGACAGCAAGGTTTTCGGAAAAGTATAGAAAATTCAGCAAGGTGTTTTATAATTGAAATTTCCTATGATTGATAATGATAAAATTTTTGTTAATGGATTTTATAAGAATCAATTCTGGATTTTTTTCAAACTAAATAATATTTTATAAAGATTTAATAATGAATGGATTCCACACCGCTGTAACTCTAATACGATTTTAGCAAACAACCCTCTTGGATGCATACAAGAGTGGGTGTTACACATCACCTGAAAAATCTTGTCCATTCCCCTCAACCAAGCAGTAACCTCCTTTGGGTCCCTTGACCCCAGAAATGCGGGTGGCTTATGTTTCCTAAAAGATATGAGCCTACGCTCATCATCAACATTATCAACAACCTGCCCCGCAGCCCCAGTGGATTGGGCAACAGATGATGGATCAGGAACATAGCTAGGGTCAGTCGTATGATGACTAGCCTCACCAGTGTGGTGACTAGCCCCACTCTCCCCCTGTTGAGGAGTAATAGATGGCGTCGGTGTAGGAGTCACCGTAGCCGTGTGTGGAGGTGAATTATCCCTCCTAGGACGATCTCTATCGGCCCTCATCTCAGCCATAAAGGCCTGCATCATATCCTGATTAGTCTTCATCAGGTTTTCAGTCATGTTTCTATTTGCAGCCGTTTCCGCCTGCAGAGTATTCAGTACTGCAGTGACCGGATCCGGTGGCAAAGGACCTGCACCACGTGCCCCACGGCGACCACGCGCCCTACTCATGATATCTGTACATGTAACACAAAGGAATGAGTTGATCAGACCCACACTGAGGAATCACATATACATTAATCATAAATAGTTCACAGATAGCTATGGCACACAAGATACAACATACACAATCAGAGTTCCCTCACAAAACTGCTCTGATACCATAAAATGTAACAGCCCGTTGTACACCGGTATTGTTAACATTGATTATGATATTAAGCGCAGTTACAATCACAGTGATTGGGTTAATTAAATTACGGGCAATTTTTTTCTTTTATCATATTCCTCTTCTTACATCAATACTTTCTCCGTAATCAATTAAAACCACACTATAATTGTAAATGCAATTCGCGGAATCATACATTCTACTAACACCACTAATCTTTCTTTTTATTCAGTTCATTTAAACTCGCCATCTTACTCTCACGTTTTACCATGTTATAGTCCTTTATGTATTCTATGCGTGGTTTCAAACCACGTACCATTTGGAGTTCTACCCATCAAGTTAAGCCCCTTTCTTTTAGTCTAGAAAAACCTGAATTTTCGAAAATTACACTGTGGTAATCGATTACCAGTGGGTGGTAATCGATTACCAACTGTCAAAAATGAGGCAGTAGCCAAATTTTGACCTCCTCTGTTCTGGTAATCGATTACCAACTTTGGGTAATCGATTACCTCACATGGTAATCGATTACCAAGCCTCAGTAATCGATTACCAGTGAAGACAGTAGCCAAATTTCGTCCCCTGTTGCATGGTAATCGATTACCATGCTTGGGTAATCGATTACTATGCAGCAAAAGTGACAGATTACAGCATTTTAAGCCCCAAAAGGGTTGTGTAATCCATCCCTAACCCCTTGGTACTCCATACAACACTTAAACACTTCCTAATGTAGGCTCTAGGCCCTTCCATCATATATTTTCATTAAATCATACATCATTTACAAAGTCCTCAATGTAATGGCCATTTACATACAAATATGGACCATTTTTACAACATGAATCATCAAGACTTCAAAGGCAATGAATGTGGCAATGGACAAGTCCCATGCTCACTCAAAATATACAATTATCCATGTCATGAATAATAAGAAATAAACAAGACTTAGTACACAATCATGAACACTACCAAAAGCATGGAAATAACATCATGCAATATGTTCATGACCTAAGTCTCAAAATACTAATGTCATGCTATGTGCAATCCATAGTCCTCCTCCAAAATGTCATGCAATCCCAATGCACCGCATGCAAATCCACTGTCCACTAAGCGGGCTTCTTTCCCGAAGCTCCTCCCGGCTCATAGTGACCTGAAATGTGGTCCCCCAAACACGGGGTGAGATATACAAATATATCTCAGTAAACCAATAGAGCTAGAGGCTCTCTCCACTCCATGGCTCACTCAAATGTATAAATATGACATCATGTAATATGCAAGCAATACAATATCACCAACCAACTGGAGACAACCCAAGAACATCCACGCATGGATTCATGTTCAAGGACTCCATCATATAACTCCCGAGACAATCCTGGCGCCTCTCCCATGGTTGAGAAGACTCCATGGCAAAACCCAACCGGAACTCCTCATGAGCCCTATCCGGCGGATGTCCCACGTTTGGATCATCCTGGTGCCGCTCCCAGAGTCGACCCCACGGCAATACCCGACTGGCATTCTCACACAGAATGAAACCAGCGGATGTCCAAACTCCACACGTCAACTGGCCAGTGACCAAACAATTTTCATACAATCCAAGCAATATGCATACAAGCACATAATCACACAATGCCATAACCACATAATCCAACCACTACCTTCCACTAGGTGTGGTGGAGCACACAAGGGATTAAACCCAAGTTCCAAGGGTTTACCTCAATACGAGCAAATCCGTTCCAAACGTATGCTCCAATTCAACTTTTCACAATCCCGTCCGTGTAAGGCACCCTACAACAATCATCAAATCCAAATTACACCAAACCTCAATTTCCATGAAAATTCCTCAAATTCTCCTAAGTTAAAAACCTAACTTTTTCACCAAAAATTATCATAGCATTTCTAGCTTACAAACATGATTCTAAGGCCTTTTCATCTAATAGCATTTTTCCATTTGGGCTCTCTATCATTACACATCTAAAATTAAAGGTTTAGAGCATAAATTCCTAGATCTACAAACTTAACCACAAAAATACCACAAATATACTCACAATCAAGTGTATGCTCACCACCAAGGCTCCACTAAGCCAAAGGAAAACCAAAAACTCCAAGAAGCTCCAAGAACACAAGTGGGTCGGATCTGTTTTTGGCCAAAAACGCAGCCAAGAGATGGATTCAAGGCTTGTAAGTGTTACCAATGGATCCAGAAGGTTGTTTACAATAGATTTCAACACCGAAATCAAGCGATTTGGTGAAGAAATGGCAAAATGGAGAAGAAATGGTGTTTTTGGTTCTGAATGGTGGATCTTCACGGGAAAGAAGAAGAAAAAGGGGAAAGAAGGCGTGGGGGGTGAGTGGGCCAAGTGGGTTTTTGGTCCCACGGGTCCCATACGCGATCTAACTTTAATCTCGATAAAAATTCCGATAATAAATTCTTAATCTACATATTTTTCCAGTCCATGACATATTTTTATTTCTCCAAAATATTGATAAAAATTTCACACCTATCGGTACACTCACACCACAGTATTTAACACTTAAAAATCACTATTCATCAATTTTTCCCAAATTTGCCTATTCACTCAATTTTCCGCCCTGATTCCATTTCCAGCATTATTTTTGTCATATGAAATCTCTAACTCAGTATTTATGCCTCAGAATACCCGGCTGGTCAATTACCATTTTGCCCATCTTGGCCATAATTCTTGGATTTTCACTAATCCACCAATTTTCCTTTCACATTATAATATTAAAATTCACATTTAAATATATGAGGTGTTATATTCACCCCACCTTTTAGAAATTTTGTCCGCAAAATTAAATCATACCTGCTCGCTAACTCAGGATACAGTCGGAGAATCTCGTCCTCCCGCTCCCAAGTAGCCTCCTCAGGTGTGCGGCCTTCCCACTGAATCTTCAGCATGGGAATAATCTTACTTCTCAGTCTCTTTTCACTGCGGTCCAATATTGCAATAGGACCGATGGGAGTCTTCAAGTTCTCCCTGATTTCAATATTATCCGGCATCACCACATGTGATTCGTCCGGAACATAACGTCGCAACTGCGACACATGAAAAACGTCATGTAAATTAGATAATTGCAGGGGTAAGGCAAGCTGATAGGCCACCAATCCGACTCTTTTCATAATTTGATATGGCCCAATAAATCGTGGACTCAGCTTCCTCACACCCAACGCACGGCCAACACCTGTGACCGGAGATAACCGTACAAAAACGTGGTCACATTCTTCAAATTCCAGTGGTCTATGTTTATTGTCATAATAGCTTTTCTGCCGATTCTATGCCTGTTTCAATTTTTCTCTAATCATTTCAATTTGCACTGTTGTTTCCTGCACAAAATCCGGGCCAAATCTTTCTTTATCGCCTACCTCAGTCCAACAAGTGGGCGTACGACACCTCCTGCCATACAAAACCTCATATGGTGCCATACCCAGACTGGAATGAAAACTGTTATTATAAGAAAATTCCACCAATGGTAAGTACTTATCCCAAGCATTACCCTGTTCCAGTGTGCAAGCTCTCAGCATATCCTCAAGTGTCTGTATGGTCCTCTCAGTTTGACCATCAGTCTGCGGGTGATAAGCAGTGCTCAGTCGAAGCTGAGTGCCAAAAGCCTGCTGCAAAGCTCCCCAAAAGCGTGAAGTAAACTTCGGGTCCCGATCACTCACAATGCTAATCGGTATCCCATGGAGTCTAACAATCTCCTTTACATACAATGTAGCCAACTTCTCTGTGGTGTAATCCACTCGTACTGGTAGAAAATGTGCAGACTTCGTAAGTCGGTCCACAATAACCCAAATCGAATCATAACCAGCTTGAGTTCGCGGCAATCCCACAACAAAATCCATTGAAATACTCTCTCATTTCCATTCTGGTATATCCAGCGGCTGAAGTAATCCAGCAGGTTTCTGATGCTCTATTTTTACTTTCTGACACACCAAGCACTTAGATACGTACTCGGCAACATCCCTTTTCATCCCAGGCCACCAGAACTTAACTTTCAAATCTTGGTACATTTTTGTGGCACCTGGGTGGATTGCATTTAATTTATTCATCCATTTCCGATGGAATTCATTTTCCGTCAAAAATCTTCGACGAAATCCATTTTCCGTAAAAAATCTTCTTCGGAATCCATTTTCCGTCGAAAAACTTCACAAAATCAATTTATTTTGCATTTATTTTATTCATCTGTTTTCGACGGAATTTGTTTTCCATCAAAAAACTTCACAAAATCAATTTCTTTTGCATATATTTTCTTCATCCGTTTTCGACGGAATACATTTTTCGTCAAAAATCTTCGACGGAATCCATTTTTCTTCGAAAAACTTCATAAATTCAATTTATTTTGCATTTATTTTATTCATCCATTTTCGACGGAATACATATTCCGTCAATAAACTTCGACGGAATCCATTTTCCTTCGAAAACTTCACAAAATCAATTTCTTTTGCATTTATTTTATTCATCCATTTTCGACGGAATCCGTTTTCCGTCGAAAAACTTCACAAAATCAATTTCTTTTTCATTTATTTTATTCATCCATTTTCGACGGAATCCGTTTTCCGTCAAAAAAACTTCACAAAATCAATTTCTTTTGCATTTATTTTATTCATCCATTTTCGACGGAATTCATTTTCCGTCAAAAATCATCGACGGAATCTATTTTCCGTCAAAAATCATCGACGGAATCCATTTTCCGTCGAAAAACTTCACAAAATCAATTTCTTTTGCATTTATTTTATTCATCCACTTTCGACGGAATTCATTTTTCGTCAAAAATCTTCGACGGAATCCATTTTCCGTCGAAAAATTTCACAAAATCAATTTCTTTTGCATTTATTTTATTCATCAGTTTTCGACGGAATCCATTTTCCGTAGAAAAACTTCACAAAATCCATTTCTTTTGCATTTATTTTACTCATCCGTTTTCGACGGAATTCATTTTCCGTCAAAAATCTTCGACTGAATCCATTTTCAGTCGAAAAACTTCACAAAATCAATTTCTTTTGCATTTATTTTATTCATCAGTTTTCGACGGAATCCGTTTTCCGTCGAAAAACATCACAAAATCAATTTCTTTTGCATTTATTTTATTAATCCTTTTTCGACGTAATTTGTTTTCCGTCGAAAAACTTCATAAAATCAATTTTTTTGCATTTATTTTATTCATCCATTTTCGATGGAATTCGTTTTCCGTCAAAAAAACTTCACAAAATCAATTTCGTTTGCATTTATTTTATTCATCCATTTTCGACGGAATTCATTTTCCGTCAAAAATCTTCGACGGAATCCATTTTCCGTAGAAAAACTTCACAAAATAAATTTCTTTTGCATTAATTTAATTCATCCATTTTCGACGGATTACATTTTCCGTCAAAAAAGTTACAAAATCAATTTCCTTTGCATTTATTTTATTCATCCGTTTTCAACGGATTTTATTTTCTGTCAAAAATCTTTGACGGAATCCATTTTCCGTCGAAGAACTTCACAAAATCAATTTCTTTTGCATTTATTTTATTCTTCCGTTTTCGATGGAATTCTTTTTCCGTCAAAAATATTCGACGTAATCCATTTTCCTTGTAAAACTTCTTCGGAATCCATTTTCCGTCGAAAAACTTCCCAAAATCAATTTCTTTTGCATTTATTTTATTCATCCGTTTTCGACGGAATACATTTTTCGTCAAAAATCTTCGACGGAATCCATTTTTCGTCGAAAAACTTCATAAAATCGATTTCTTTTGCATTTATTTTATTCATCCATTTTTGACGGAATCCGTTTTCCATCAAAAAATTTTACA
Organism: Gastrolobium villosum; assembly: GCA_032173675.1. Taxonomy (NCBI): domain Eukaryota; kingdom Viridiplantae; phylum Streptophyta; class Magnoliopsida; order Fabales; family Fabaceae; genus Gastrolobium; species Gastrolobium villosum. The sequence continues at coordinate 13,442 of JAVKPL010009218.1, forward strand.
ATATCACTTTCTTTTGCATTTATTTTATTCATCCATTTTCAACGGAATTCGTTTTCCGTCAAATAAACTTGACAAAATTAATTTCTTTTGCATTTATTTTATTCATCCATTTTCAACGGAATCCATTTTCCGTCGAAAAACTTACAAAATCAATTTCTTTTGCATTTATATTATTCATCCATTTTCGACGGAATTTATTTTCCGTCAAAAATCCTCGACGGAATCCTTTTTCCGTCGATAAACTTCACAAAATCAATTTCTTTTGCATTTATTTTATTCATCCATTTTCGATGTAATTCGTTTTCCTTCAAAAATCTTCGACGGAATCCATTTTCCGTAAAAAATGTTCTACGGAATCCATTTACCGTCGAAAAACTTCACAAAATCAATTTCTTTTGCATTTCTTTTATTCATCCGTTTTCGACGGAATTTGTTTTCCGTCAAAAAACTTCACAAAATCAATTTATTTTGCATTTATTTTATTCATCCGTTTTCGACGGAATACATATTCCGTCAATAATCTTCGACGGAATCCATTTTCCGTCGAAAAACATCACAAAATCAATTTCTTTTGCATTTATTTTATTCATCCGTTTCGATGGAATTCATTTTCCGTCCAAAATTTTCAACGGAATCCATTTTCCGTAAAAAATCTTCTACGGAATACATTTTCCGTCGAAAAACATCACAAAATCAATTTCTTTTGCATTTATTTTATTAATCCGTTTTCGACGGAATTTGTTTTCCGTCGAAAAACTTCATAAAATCAATTTTTTTGGCATTGATTTTATTCATCCGTTTTCGACGGAATATATTTTGGGTCAAAAATCTTCGACGGAATCCATTTTTCGTCGAAAAATTTCATAAAATGAATTTCTTTTGCATTTATTTTATTCATCCATTTTTGACGGAATCTGTTTTCCATCAAAAATTTTCACAATATCTCTTTCTTTTGCATTTATTTTATTCATCCATTTTCAACGGAATCCATTTTCCGTCGAAAAACTTCAAAAAATCAATTTCTTTTGCATTTATTTTATTCATCCATTTTCGACGGAATCCGTTTTCCGTCAAAAAAAACTTCACAAAATTAATTTCTTTTGCATTTATTGTATTCATCCATTTTTGACTGAATTCATTTTCCGACAAAAATCTTCGACGGAATCCATTTTCCGTCGAAAAACTTCACAAAATCAATTTCTTTTGCATTTATTTTATTCATCCATTTTCGACGGAATTCATTTTCCGTCAAAAATCTTCGACGGAATCCATTTTCCGTCGAAAAGCTTCACAAAATCAATTTCTTTTGCATTTATTTTATTCATCCATTTTCGATGGAATTCATTTTCCGTCAAAAATCTTCGACAGAATCCATTTTCCGTCAAAAATCTTCTACGGAATCCATTTTCCGTCGCAAAACTTCACAAAATCAATTTCTTTTGCATTTATTTTATTCATCCGTTTTCGACGGAATTTGTTTTCCGTCGAAAAACTTTACAAAATCAATTTCTTTTGCATTTATTTTATTCATCCATTTTCGACGGAATTCATTTTCCATCAAAAATCTTCGACGGAATCCATTTTCCGTCGAAAAACTTCACAAAATCAATTTCTTTTGCATTTATTTTATGCATCCGTTTTCGACGGTATTTGTTTTCAGTCGAAAAACTTTACAAAATCAATTTCTTTTGCATTTATTTTATTCATCCATTTTCGACGGAATTCATTTTCCATCAAAAATCTTCGACGGAATCCATTTTCCGTCGAAAAACTTCACAAAATCAATTTCTTTTGCATTTATTTTATGCATCCGTTTTCGACGGTATTTGTTTTCCGTCGAAAAACTTCACAAAATCAATTTCTTTTGCATTTATTTTATTCATCCGTTTTCGACAGAATACATTTTTCGTCAAAAATCTTCGACGGAATCCATTTTTTGTCGAAAAACTTCATAAAATCAATTTCTTTTGCATTTATTTTATTCATGCATTTTCGACGGAATCCGTTTTCCATCAAAAAATTCACAATATCAATTTCTTTAGCATTTATTTTATTCATCCATTTTCGACTGAATCCGTTTTCCGTCAAAAAAAACTTCACAAAATTAATTCCTTTTGCATTTATCTTATTCATCCATTTTCGACGGAATTCATTTTCCGTCCAAAATCTTCGACAAAATCCATTTTCCGTCGAAAAACTTCACAAAATCAATTTCTTTTGCATTTATTTTATTAATCCGTTTTTGACGGAATTTGTATTCCGTGGAAAAACTTCACAAAATCAATATCTTTTGCATTTATTTTATTCATCCGTTTTCGACAGAATACATATTCCGTCAATAAACTTCGACGAAATCCATTTTCCTTCGAAAAATTCACACAATCAATTTCTTTTGCATTTATTTTATTCATCTATTTTCGACGGAATCCGTTTTCCGTTAAAAAAACTTCACAAAATCAATTTCTTTTGCATTTATTTTATTCATCCAATTTCGACGGAATTCATTTTCCGTCAAAAATCATCGACGGAATGCATTTTCCGTCAAAAACTTCACAAAATCAATTTCTTTTGCATTTATTTTATTCATCCGTTTTCGACGGAATTCATTTTCCGTCAAAAATCTTCGACGGAATCCATTTTTCGTCGAAAAACTTCACAAAATCAATTTCTTTTGCATTTACTTTATTCATCCATTTTCGACGGAATTCATTTTCCGTCAAAAATCTTCGACGGAATCCATTTTCCGTCGAAAAACTTCACAAAATCAATTTCTTTTGCATTTATTTTATTCATCCATTTTGGATGGAATTCATTTTCCGTCAAAAATCTTCGACGGAATCCATTTTCCGTCAAAAATCTTCTACGGAATCCATTTTCCGTCGAAAAACTTCACAAAATCAATTTCTTTTGCATTTATTTTATTCATCCGTTTTCGACGGAATTTGTTTTCCGTCGAAAAACTTTACAAAATCAATTTCTTTTGCATTTATTTTATTCATCCATTTTCGATGGAATTCATTTTCCGTCAAAAATCTTCGACGGAATCCATTTTCCGTCAAAAATCTTCTACGGAATCCATTTTCCGTCGAAAAACTTCACAAAATCAATTTCTTTTGCATTTATTTTATGCATCCGTTTTCGACGGTATTTGTTTTCCGTCGAAAAACTTTACAAAATCAATTTCTTTTGCATTTATTTTATTCATCCGTTTTCAACATAATACATTTTTCGTCAAAAATCTTCGACGGAATCCATTTTTTGTCGAAAAACTTCATAAAATCAATTTCTTTTGCATTTATTTTATTCATGCATTTTCGACGGAATCCGTTTTCCATCAAAAAATTTCACAATATAAATTTCTTTTGCATTTATCTTATTCATCCATTTTCGCCGGAATTCATTTTCCGTCCAAAATCTTCGACAAAATCCATTTTCCGTCGAAAAACTTCACAAAATCAATTTCTTTTGCATTTATTTTATTCATCCACTTTCGACGGAATTCATTTTCCGTCAAAAATCTTCACAAAATCAATCAATTTCTTTTGCATTTATTTTGTTCATCAATTTTCGACGGAATCCATTTTCCGTCTAAAAACTTCACAAAATCAATTTCTTTTGCATTTATTTTATTCATCCGTTTTCGACGGAATTCATTTTCCGTCAAAAATCTTCGACGGAATCCATTTTTCGTCGAAAAACTTCACAAAATCAATTTCTTTTGCATTTATTTTATTCATCCATTTTCGACGGAATTCATTTTCCCTCAAAAATCTTCGACGGAATCCATTTTCCGTCGAAAAACTTCACAAAATCAATTTCTTTTGCATTTATTTTATTCATCCAATTTCGACGGAATTCATTTTCCGTCAAAAATCTTCACAAAATCAATTTCTTTTGCATTTATTTTATTCAACCATTTTCGACGGAATTCATTTTCCGTCAAAAATCTTCGACAGAATCCATTTTCCGTCAAAAATCTTCTACGGAATCCATTTTCCGTCGAAAAACTTCACAAAATCAATTCCTTTTGCATTTATTTTATTCATCCGTTATTGACGGAATACGTTTTCCGTAAAAAAAACTTCACAAAATTAATTTCTTTTGGATTTATTTTATTCATCCATTTTCAACGGAATTCATTTTCCGTCAAAAATCTTCGACAGAATGCATTTTCCGTCGAAAAACTTCACAAAATCAATTTCGTTTGCATTTATTTTATTCATCCATTTTCGACGGAATCCATTTTCCTTCGAAAAACTTTACAAAATAAAATTATTTTCCAATTTATTTTTTTCATCCGTTTTCGACGGAATTCGTTTTCCGTCAAAAATCTTCGACGGATTTCTTTTTCGTCGAAAAACTTCACAAAATCAATTTCTTTTCCTTTTATTTTATTCATCCATTTTCAACGGAATCCCTTTTCCGTCAAAAAACTTCACAAAATGTATTTCTTTTCCATTTATCTTATTCATCCGTTTTCGACGGAATTCATTTTCCGTCGAAAAACTTCACAAAATCAATTTCTTTTGCATTTATTTTATTAATCCATTTTCGACGGAATTCGTTTTCCTTCGAAAAACTTCACAAAATAAATTTCTTTTGCATTAATTTTATTCATCCATTTTCGACAGAATACATTTTCCGTCAAAAATCTTCGACGAATTTCCATTTTCTGTCTAAAAACTTCACAAAATCAATTTCTTTTGCATTTATTTTATTCATCCGTTTTCGATGGAATTCATTTTCCGTCAAAAATCTTCGACGAAATCCATTTTCTGTCAAAAATCTTCTACGGATTCCATTTTCAGTCGAAAAACTTCACAAAATCAATTTCTTTTGCATTTATTTTATTCATCCATTTTCGACGAAATTCATTTTCCGTCAAAAATCTTTGACGGAATCCATTTTTCGTCGAAAACTTCACAAAATTAATCACAAAATTAATTTCTTTTGCATTTATTTTATTCATCCATTTTCGATGGAATTCATTTTCCGTCAAAAAACTTCGACGGAATCCATTTTCCGTCAAAAATATTCCACGGAATCCATTTTCGGTCGAAAAACTTCACAAAATCAATTTCTTTTGCATTTATTTTTTTCATCTGTGTTCGACGGAATTTGTTTTCCGTCGAAAAACTCCACAAAATCAATTTCTTTTGCATGAATTTAATTCATCCATTTTCGATGTAATACATTTTCCGTAAAAAATCTTCGACGGAATCCATTTTGCGTCGAAAAACTTCAGAAAATCAATTTCTTTTGCATTTATTTTATTAATCCATTTTCGACGGAATTCGTTTTCCGTCGAAAAACTTCACAAAATAAATTTCTTTTGCATTAATTTTATTCATCCATTTTCGACGGAATACATTTTTCGTCAAAAATCTTCGACGGATTTCCATTTTCTGTCTAAAAACTTCACAAAATCAATTTCTTTTGCATTTATTTTATTCATCTGTTATTGATGGAATTCATTTTCCGTCAAAAATCTTCGACGCAATCCATTTTCCGTCAAATATCTTCTACGGAATCCATTTTCCGTCGAAAAAATTCACAAAATCAATTTCTTTTGCATTTATTTTATTCATCCATTTTCGACCGAATTCATTTTCCGTCAAAAATCTTCTACGGAATCCATTTTCCGTCGAAAAACTTCACAAAATTAATTTCTTTTGCATTTGTTTTATTCATCCGTTTTCGATGGAATTCATTTTCCGTCAAAAAACTTCGACGGAATCCATTTCCGTCAAAAATATTCTACGGAATCCAGTTTAAAAATTTCACGAAACTAATTTCTTTTGCATATATTTTTTTCATATGTTTTCGACGGAATTTGTTTTCCGTCGAAAAACTTCACAAAACCAATTTCTTTTGCATTAATTTAATTCATCCATTTTCGACGGAATACATTTTCCGTAAAAAAATCTTCGACGGAATCCATTTTCCGGCGAAAAACTTAACAAAATCAATTTCTTTTGCATTTATTTTATTAATCCGTTTTCGACGGAATAGATTTTTCGTCAAAAATCTTCAACGGAATCCATTTTTCATCGAAAAACTTCATAAAATCATTTTCTTTTGCATTTATTTTATTCATCCATTTTCGACGGAATTCATTTTCCGTCCAAAATCTTCGACGGAATCCATTTTCCGTCGAAAAAATTCACAAAATTAATTTCTTTTGCATTTATTTTATTCATCCGTTTTCGATGGAATTCATTTCCGTCAAAAAACTTCGACGGAATCCATTTTCCGTCAAAAATATTCTACGGAATCCATTTTCCGTCGAAAAACTTCACAAAATCAATTTCTTTTGTATTTATTTTATTCAACCATTTTCGACGGAATTCATTTTCCGTCAAAAATCTTCGACGGAATCCATTTTCCGTCAAAAATCTTCTACGGAATCCATTTTCCGTCGAAAAACTTCACAAAATCAATTCCTTTTGCATTTATTTTATTCATCCGTTATCAACGGAATACGTTTTCCGTCAAAAAAACTTCACAAAATTAATTTCTTTTGGATTTATTTTATTCATCCATTTTCAACGGAATTCATTTTCCGTCAAAAATCTTCGACAGAATGCATTTTCCGTCGAAAAACTTCACAAAATCAATTTCGTTTGCATTTATTTTATTCATCCATTTTTGACGGAATCCATTTTCCTTCGAAAAACTTTACAAAATCAAATTATTTTCCAATTTATTTTATTCAACCGTTTTCGACGGAATTCGTTTTCCGTCAAAAATCTTCGACGGATTTCTTTTTCGTCGAAAAACTTCACAAAATCAATTTCTTTTCCTTTTATTTTATTCATCCATTTTCAACGGAATCCATTTTCCGTCAAAAAACTTCACAAAATGTATTTCTTTTCCATTTATCTTATTCATCCGTTTTCGACGGAATTCATTTTCCGTCGAAAAACTTCACAAAATCAATTTCTTTTGCATTTATTTTATTAATCCATTTTCGACGGAATTCGTTTTCCTTCGAAAAACTTCACAAAATAAATTTCTTTTGCATTAATTTTATTCATCCATTTTCGACAGAATACATTTTCCGTCAAAAATCTTCGACGAATTTCCATTTTCTGTCTAAAAACTTCACAAAATCAATTTCTTTTGCATTTATTTTATTCATCCGTTTTCGATGGAATTCATTTTCCGTCAAAAATCTTCGACGAAATCCATTTTCTGTCAAAAATCTTCTACGGAATCCATTTTCAGTCGAAAAACTTCACAAAATCAATTTCTTTTGCATTTATTTTATTCATCCATTTTCGACGGAATTCATTTTCCGTCAAAAATCTTCGACGGAATCCATTTTCCGTCGAAAAACTTCACAAAATTAATCACAAAATTAATTTCTTTTGCATTTATTTTATTCATCCATTTTCGATGGAATTCATTTTCCGTCAAAAAACTTCGACGGAATCCATTTTCCGTCAAAAATATTCCACGGAATCCATTTTCGGTCGAAAAACTTCACAAAATCAATTTCTTTTGCATTTATTTTTTTCATCTGTTTTCGACGGAATTTGTTTTCCGTCGAAAAACTTCACAAAATCAATTTCTTTTGCATTAATTTAATTCATCCATTTTCGACGGAATACATTTTCCGTCAAAAATCTTCGACGGAATCCATTTTCTGTCGAAAAACTTCACAAAATCAATTTCTTTTGCATTTATTTTATTAATCCATTTTCGACGGAATCCGTTTTCCGTCAAAAAACTTCACAAAATCAATTTCTTTTGCATTTATTTTATTCATCCGTTTTCGATGGAATTCATTTTCCGTCAAAAATCTTCGACGGAAAATGGATTCCGTCGAAAAAAAATCACAAAATCAATTTCTTTTGCATTTATTTTATAAATCTTTCGACGGAATCCATTTTCGTCAAAAATTTCTACGGAATCCATTTTCTAAAAACTTCACAAAATCAATTTCTTTTGCATTTATTTTATTCATCTGTTATTGATGGAATTCATTTTCCGTCAAAAATCTTCTACGGAATCCATTTTCCGTCGAAAAACTTCACAAAATTAATTTCTTTTGCATTTGTTTTATTCATCCGTTTTCGATGGAATTCATTTTCCGTCAAAAAACTTCGAGGAATCCATTTCCGTCAAAAATATTCTACGGAATCCAGTTTAAAAATTTCACGAAACTAATTTCTTTTGCATATATTTTTTTCTTATGTTTTCGACGGAATTTGTTTTCCGTCGAAAAACTGCACAAAACCAATTTCTTTTGCATTAATTTAATTCATTCATTTTCGACGGAATACATTTTCCGTAAAAATATCTTCGACGGAATCCATTTTCCGGCGAAAAACTTCACAAAATCAATTTCTTTTGCATTTATTTTATTCATCCGTTTTCGATGGAATTCATTTTCCGTCAAAAATCTTCGACGGAATCCATTTTCCCTAAAATATCTTCTACGGAACCCATTTTCCGTCGAAAATCTTCAGAAAATCAATTTCTTTTGCATTTATTTTATTAATCCGTTTTCGACGAAATTCTTTTTCCGTCCAAAAACTTCACAAAATCAATTTCTTTTGCATTTATTTTCTTAATCCGTTTTCGACGAAATTCTTTTTCCGTCGAAAAACTTCACAAAATCAATTTCTTTTGCATTTATTTTATTCATCCGTTTTCGACGGAATAGATTTTTCGTCAAAAATCTTCGACGGAATCCATTTTTCATCGAAAAACTTCATAAAATCATTTTCTTTTGCATTTATTTTATTCATCCATTTTCGACGGAATTCATTTTCCGTCCAAAATCTTCGACGGAATCCATTTTCCGTCGAAAAAATTCACAAAATTAATTTCTTTTGCATTTATTTTATTCATCCATTTTCGTTGGAATTCATTTTCCGTCAAAAAACTTCGACGGAATCCATTTTCCGTCAAAAATATTCTACGGAATCCATTTTCCGTCGAAAAACTTCACAAAATCAATTTCTTTTGCATGAATTTAATTCATCCATTTTCGACGGAATACATTTTCCGTCAAAAATCTTCGACGGAATCCATTTTCCGTCGAAAAACTTCACAAAATCAATTTCTTTTGCATTTATTTTATTCATCCGTTTTCGATGGAATTCATTTTCCGTCAAAAATCTTCGACTCAATCCATTTTCCGTCCAAAATATTCGACGGAATCCATTTTCCATCAAATTTTTCGATGGAATCCATTTTCCGTCGAAAATCTTCACAAAATCAATTTCTTTTGCATTTATTTTATTCATCCGTTCTCGACGGAATACATTTTTCGTCAAAAATCTTCGACGGAATCCATTTTTCGTCGAAAAACTTCATAAAATCAACTTCTTGTGCATTTATTTTATTCATCCATTTTCGACGGAATTCATTTTCCGTCAAAAATCTGCGACGATATGCATTTTCCGTCGAAAAACATCACAAAATCAATTTCTTTTGCATTTATTTTATTCATCCTTTTTCGATTGAATTTATTTTCCGTCAAAAATCTTCGACGGAATCCATTTTCCGTCAAAAATATTTTACGGAATCCATTTTCCATCGAAAAACTTCACAAAATATTTTTTTTGCATTTTTATTCATCCGTTTTCGACGGAATTTGTTTTCTTTCAAAAAACTTTACAAAATCAATTTCTTTTGCATTTATTTTATTCATCCATTTTCGATGGAATTCATTTTCCGTCAAAAATCTTCGACGGAATCCATTTTCCGTCGAAAAACTTCACAAAATCAATTTCTTTTGCATTTATTTTATTCATCCAATTTCGACGGAATTCATTTTCCATCAAAAATCTTCACAAAATCAATTTCTTTTGCATTTATTTTATTCATCCATTTTCAACAGAATTCATTTTCCTTCAAAAATCTTCGACAGGATGCATTTTTCGTCGAAAAACTTCACAAAATCAATTTCTTTTGCATTTATTTTATTCATCCATTTTCGACGGAATCCATTTTCCTTCAAAAAACTTTACAAAATCAAATTATTTTCCAATTTATTTTATTCATCCGTTTTTGACGGAATTCGTTTTCCCTCAAAAATCTTCGACAGATTTCCTTTTTCGTCGAAAAACTTCACAAAATCAATTTCTTTTCCCTTTATTTTATTCATCCGTTTTCAACGGAATCCATTTTCCTTCGAAAAACAAGACAAAATCACTTTCTTTTGCATTTATTTTATTCATCCATTTCCGACGGAATCCATTTTCCGTAAAAAAACTTCACAAAATGTATTTCTTTTCCATTTATCTCATTCATCCGTTTTCGATGGAATTCATTTTCCGTCGAAAAACTTCACAAAATCAATTTCTTTTGCATTTATTTTATTATTCCATTTTCGACGGAATTGGTTTATTTTCGAAAAACTTCACAAAATAAATTTCTTTTGCATTAATTTTATTCATCCATTTTCGAAGGAATAAATTTTCCGTCAAAAATCTTCGACGGATTTCCATTTTCTATCTAAAAACTTCACAAAATCAATTTCTTTTGCATTTATTTTATTCATCCATTTTCGACGGAATTCATTTTCCGTCGAAAATCTTCGACGGAATCCATTTTCCATCGAAAAACTTCATAAAATCAATTTCTTTTGCATTTATTTTATTCATCCATTTTCGACGGAAATCATTTTCCGTCCAAAATCTTCGACGGAATCCATTTTCCGCCGAAAAAATTCACAAAATTAATTTCTTTTGCATTTATTTTATTCATCCATTTTCGATGGAATTCATTTTCCGTCAAAAAATTTCGACGGAATCCATTTTCCGTCAAAAATATTCTACGGAATCCATTTTCCCTCGAAAAACTTCACAAAATCAATTTCTTTTGCATTTATTTTTTTCATCTGTTTTCGATGGAATTTATTTTCCGTCGAAAAACTTCACAAAATCAATTTCTTTTGCATGAATTTAATGCATCCATTTTCGACGGAATACATTTTCCGTCAAAAATCTTCGACGGAATCCATTTTCCGTCGAAAAACTTCACAAAATCAATTTCTTTTGCATTTATTTTTTTCATCCGTTTTCGATGGAATTCATTTTCCGTCAAAAATCTTCGACGCAATCCATTTTCTGTCAAAAATATTCGACGGAATCCATTTTCCGTCAAAATTCTTCGACGGAATCCATTTTCCGTCGAAAATCTTCACAAAATCAATTTCTTTTGCATTTATTTTATTCATCAGTTTTCGACGGAATACATTTTTCGTCAAAAATCTTCGACCGAATCCATTTTTCGTCGAAAAACTTCATAAAATCAACTTCTTTTGCATTTATTTTATTCATCCATTTTCGACGGAATTCATTTTCCGTCAAAAATCTTCGACGAAATCCATTTTCCATCGAAAAACATCACAAAATCAATTTCTTTTGCATTTATTTTGTTCATCCGTTTTCGATGGAATTCATTTTCCGTCAAAAAACTTCGACGGAATCCATTTCCGTCAAAAATATTCTACGGAATCCAGTTTAGAAATTTCACGAAACTAATTTCTTTTGCATATTTTTTTTCATATGTTTTCGACGGAATTTCTTTTCCGTCGAAAAACTTCACAAAACCAATTTCTTTTGCATTAATTTAATTCATCCATTTTCGACGGAATACATTTTCCGTAAAAAAATCTTCGACGGAATCCATTTTCCGGCGAAAAACTTCACAAAATCAATTTCTTTTGCATTTATTTTATTCATCCGTTTTCGATGGAATTCATTTTCCGTCAAAAATCTTCGACGGAATCCATTTTCCCTAAAATATCTTCTACGGAACCCATTTTCCGTCGAAAATCTTCAGAAAATCAATTTCTTTTGCATTTATTTTATTAAACCGTTTTCGACGAAATTCTTTTTCCGTCCAAAAACTTCACAAAATCAATTTCTTTTGCATTTATTTTCTTAATTCGTTTTCGACGAAATTCTTTTTCCGTCGAAAAACTTCACAAAATCAATTTCTTTTGCATTTATTTTATTCATCCGTTTTTGACGGAATAGATTTTTCGTCAAAAATCTTCGACGGAATCCATTTTTCATCGAGAAACTTCATAAAATCATTTTCTTTTGCATTTATTTTATTCATCCATTTTCGACGGAATTCATTTTCCGTCCAAAATCTTAGACGGAATCCATTTTCCGTCGAAAAAATTCACAAAATTAATTTCTTTTGCATTTATTTTATTTATCCATTTTCGATGGAATTCATTTTCCGTCAAAAAACTTCGACGGAATCCATTTTCCGTCAAAAATATTCTACGGAATCCATTTTCCGTCGAAAAACTTCACAAAATCAATTTCTTTTGCATGAATTTAATTCATGCATTTTCGACGGAATACATTTTCCGTCAAAAATCTTCGACGGAATCCATTTTCCGTCGAAAAACTTCACAAAATCAATTTCTTTTGCATTTATTTTATTCATCCGTTTTCGATGGAATTCATTTTCCGTCAAAAATCTTCGACTCAATCCATTTTCCGTCCAAAATATTCGACGGAATCCATTTTCCGTCGAAAAACTTCACAAAATCAATTTCTTTTGCATTTATTTTATTAATCCGTTTTCGACGGAATTCGTTTTCCTTCGAAAAACTTCACAAAATAAATTTCTTTTGCATTAATTTTATTCATCCATTTTCGACAGAATACATTTTCCGTCAAAAATCTTCAACGAATTTCCATTTTCTGTCTAAAAACTTCACAAAATCAATTTCTTTTGCATTTATTTTATTCATCCGTTTTCGATGGAATTCATTTTCCGTCAAAAATCTTCGACGAAATCCATTTTCTGTCAAAAATATTCTACGGAATCCATTTTCAGTCGAAAAACTTCACAAAATCAATTTCTTTTGCATTTATTTTATTCATCCATTTTCGACGGAATTCATTTTCCGTCAAAAATCTTCGACGAAATCCATTTTCCGTCGAAAAACTTCACAAAATTAATCACAAAATTAATTTCTTTTGCATTTATTTTATTCATCCATTTTCGATGGAATTCATTTTCCGTCAAAAAACTTCGACGGAATCCATTTTCCGTCAAAAATATTCCACGGAATCCATTTTCGGTCGAAAAACTTCACAAAATCAATTTCTTTTGCATTTATTTTTTTCATCTGTTTTCGACGGAATTTGTTTTCCGTCGAAAAACTCCACAAAATCAATTTCTTTTGCATGAATTTAATTCATCCATTTTCGATGTAATACATTTTCCGTCAAAAATCATCGACGGAATCCATTTTGCGTCGAAAAAATTCAGAAAATCAATTTCTTTTGCATTTATTTTATTAATCCATTTTCGACGGAATTCGTTTTCCGTCGAAAAACTTCACAAAATAAATTTTTTTTGCATTAATTTTATTCATCCATTTTCGACGGAATACATTTTTCGTCAAAAATCTTCGACGGATTTCCATTTTCTGTCTAAAAACTTCACAAAATCAATTTCTTTTGCATTTATTTTATTCATCTGTTATTGATGGAATTCATTTTCCGTCAAAAATCTTCGACGGAATCCATTTTCCGTCAAAAATCTTCTACGGAATCCATTTTCCGTCGAAAAAATTCACAAAATCAATTTCTTTTGCATTTATTTTATTCATCCATTTTCGACGGAATTCATTTTCCGTCAAAAATCTTCGACGGAATCCATTTTCCGTCGAAAAACTTCACAAAATTAATTTCTTTTGCATTTGTTTTATTCATCCGTTTTCGATGGAATTCATTTTCCGTCAAAAAACTTCGACGGAATCCATTTCCGTCAAAAATATTCTACGGAATCCAGTTTAGAAATTTCACGAAACTAATTTCTTTTGCATATTTTTTTTCATATGTTTTCGACGGAATTTCTTTTCCGTCGAAAAACTTCACAAAATCAATTTCTTTTGCATTTATTTTATTCATCCGTTTTCGACGGAATACATTTTCCGTAAAAAAATCTTCGACGGAATCCATTTTCCGGCGAAAAACTTCACAAAATCAATTTCTTTTGCATTTATTTTATTCATCCGTTTTCGATGGAATTCATTTTCCGTCAAAAATCTTCGACGGAATCCATTTTCCCTAAAATATCTTCTACGGAACCCATTTTCCGTCGAAAATCTTCAGAAAATCAATTTCTTTTGCATTTATTTTATTAATCCGTTTTCGACGAAATTCTTTTTCCGTCCAAAAACTTCACAAAATCAATTTCTTTTGCATTTATTTTCTTATTTCGTTTTCGACGAAATTCTTTTTCCGTCGAAAAACTTCACAAAATCAATTTCTTTTGCATTTATTTTATTCATCCGTTTTTGACGGAATAGATTTTTCGTCAAAAATCTTCGACGGAATCCATTTTTCATCGAGAAACTTCATAAAATCATTTTCTTTTGCATTTATTTTATTCATCCATTTTCGACGGAATTCATTTTCCGTCGACGGAATCCAACTTCAAAAAATCACAAAAAATTTCTTTTGCATTTATTTTATTCATCCGTTTTCGATGGAATTAATTTTCCGACAAAAATCTTCGACGGAATCCATTTTCCGTCAAAAATCTTTTACGGAATCCATTTTCCATCGAAAAACTTCAAAAAATCAATTTCTTTTGCATTTTTATTCATCCGTTTTCGACGGAATTTGTTTTCCGTCGAAAAACTTCACAAAATCAAATTCTTTTGCATTTATTTTATTCATCCATTTTCGACGGAATTCATTTTCCGTCAAAAATCTTCGACGGAATCCATTTTCCGTCGAAAAACTTCACAAAATCAATTTCTTTTGCATTTATTTTATTCATCAAAATTCGACGGAATTCATTTTCCGTCAAAAATCTTCACAAAATCAATTTCTTTTGCATTTATTTTATTCAACCATTTTCGACGGAATTCATTTTCCGTCAAAAATCTTCGACGGAATCCATTTTCCGTCAAAAATCTTCTACGGAATCCATTTTTCGTCGAAAAACTTCACAAAATCAATTCCTTTTGCATTTATTTTATTCATCCATTATCGACGGAATACGTTTTCCGTCAAAAAAACTTCACAAAATTAATTTCTTTTGGATTTCTTTTATTCATCCATTTTCAACGGAATTCATTTTCCGTCAAAAATCTTCGACAGAATGCATTTTCCGTCGAAAAACTTCACAAAATCAATTTCGTTTGCATTTATTTTATTCATCCATTTTCGACGGAATCCATTTTCCTTCGAAAAACTTTACAAAATAAAATTATTTTCCTTTTATTTTATTCATCCGTTTTCGACGGAATTCGTTTTCCGTCAAAAAACTTCACAAAATGTATTTCTTTTCCATTTATCTTATTCATCCGTTTTCGACGGAATTCATTTTCTGTCAAAAATATTATATGGAATCCATTTTCGACGGAATTCGTTTTCCTTCGAAAAACTTCACAAAATAAATTTATTTTGCATTAATTTTATTCATCCATTTTCGACAGAATACATTTTCCGTCAAAAATCTTCGACGAATTTCCATTTTCTGTCTAAAAACTTCACAAAATCAATTTCTTTTGCATTTATTTTATTCATCCGTTTTCGATGGAATTCATTTTCCGTCAAAAATCTTCGACGAAATCCATTTTCTGTCAAAAATCTTCTACGGAATCCATTTTCAGTCGAAAAACTTCACAAAATCAATTTCTTTTGCATTTATTTTATTCATCCATTTTCGACGGAATTCATTTTCCGTCAAAAATCTTCGACGAAATCCATTTTCCGTCGAAAAACTTCACAAAATTAATCACAAAATTAATTTCTTTTGCATTTATTTTATTCATCCATTTTCGATGGAATTCATTTTCCGTCAAAAAACTTCGACGGAATCCATTTTCCGTCAAAAATATTCCACGGAATCCATTTTCGGTCGAAAAACTTTACAAAATCAATTTCTTTTGCAATTATTTTTTTCATCTGTTTTCGACGGAATTTGTTTTCCATCGAAAAACTCCACAAAATCAATTTCTTTTGCATGAATTTAATTCATCCATTTTCGATGTAATACATTTTCCGTCAAAAATCTTCGACGGAATCCATTTTGCGTCGTAAAAATTCAGAAAATCAATTTCTTTTGCATTTATTTTATTAATCCATTTTCGACGGAATTCGTTTTCCGTCGAAAAACTTCACAAAATAAATTTTTTTTGCATTAATTTTATTCATCCATTTTCGACGGAATACATTTTTCGTCAAAAATCTTCGACGGATTTCCATTTTCTGTCTAAAAACTTCACAAAATCAATTTCTTTTGCATTTATTTTATTCATCTGTTATTGATGGAATTCATTTTCCGTCAAAAATCTTCGACGGAATCCATTTTCCGTCAAAAATCTTCTACGGAATCCATTTTCCGTCGAAAAAATTCACAAAATCAATTTCTTTTGCATTTATTTTATTCATCCATTTTCGACGGAATTCATTTTCCGTCCAAAATCTTCGACGGAATCCATTTTCCGTCGAAAAACTTCACAAAATTAATTTCTTTTGCATTTATTTTATTCATCCGTTTTCGATGGAATTCATTTTCCGTCAAAAATCTTCGACGGAATCCATTTTCCGTCAAAAATATTCTACGGAATCCAGTTTAGAAATTTCACGAAACTAATTTCTTTTGCATATTTTTTTTCATATGTTTTCGACGGAATTTCTTTTCCGTCGAAAAACTTCACAAAACCAATTTCTTTTGCATTAATTTTATTCATCCATTTTCGACGGAATACATTTTCCGTAAAAAAATCTTCGACGGAATCCATTTTCCGGCGAAAAACTTCACAAAATCAATTTCTTTTGCATTTATTTTATTCATCCGTTTTCGATGGAATTCATTTTCCGTCAAAAATCTTCGACGGAATCCATTTTCCCTAAAATATCTTCTACGGAACCCATTTTCCGTCGAAAATCTTCAGAAAATCAATTTCTTTTGCATTTATTTTATTAATCCGTTTTCGACGAAATTCTTTTTCCGTCCAAAAACTTCACAAAATCAATTTCTTTTGCATTTATTTTCTTAATTCGTTTTCGACGAAATTCTTTTTCTGTCGAAAAACTTCACAAAATCAATTTCTTTTGCATTTATTTTATTCATCCGTTTTCGACGGAATAGATTTTTCGTCAAAAATCTTCGACGGAATCCATTTTTCATCGAGAAACTTCATAAAATCATTTTCTTTTGCATTTATTTTATTCATCCATTTTCGACGGAATTCATTTTCCGTCCAAAATCTTAGACGGAATCCATTTTCCGTCGAAAAAATTCACAAAATTAATTTCTTTTGCATTTATTTTATTTATCCATTTTCGATGGAATTCATTTTCCGTCAAAAAACTTCGACGGAATCCATTTTCCGTCAAAAATATTCTACGGAATCCATTTTCCGTCGAAAAACTTCACAAAATCAATTTCTTTTGCATGAATTTAATTCATGCATTTTCGACGGAATACATTTTCCGTCAAAAATCTTCGACGGAATCCATTTTCCGTCGAAAAACTTCACAAAATCAATTTCTTTTGCATTTATTTTATTCATCCGTTTTCGATGGAATTCATTTTCCGTCAAAAATCTTCGACTCAATCCATTTTCCGTCCAAAATATTCGACGGAATCCATTTTCCGTCAAATTCTTCGACGGAATCCATTTTCCGTCGAAAATCTTCACAAAATCAATTTCTTTTGCATTTATTTTATTCATCCGTTCTCGACGGAATACATTTTTCGTCAAAAATCTTCGACGGAATCCATTTTTCGTCGAAAAACTTCATAAAATCAACTTCTTGTGCATTTATTTTATTCATCCATTTTCGACGGAATTCATTTTCCGTCAAAAATCTGCGACGATATCCATTTTCCGTCGAAAAACATCACAAAATCAATTTCTTTTGCATTTATTTTATTCATCCTTTTTCGATTGAATTTATTTTCCGTCAAAAATCTTCGACGGAATCCATTTTCCGTCAAAAATATTTTACGGAATCCATTTTCCATCGAAAAACTTCACAAAATAATTTTTTTGCATTTTTATTCATCCGTTTTCGACGGAATTTGTTTTCTTTCAAAAAACTTTACAAAATCAATTTCTTTTGCATTTATTTTATTCATCCATTTTCGATGGAATTCATTTTCCGTCAAAAATCTTCGACGGAATCCATTTTCCGTCGAAAAACTTCACAAAATCAATTTCTTTTGCATTTATTTTATTCATCCAATTTCGACGGAATTCATTTTCCATCAAAAATCTTCACAAAATCAATTTCTTTTGCATTTATTTTATTCATCCATTTTCAACAGAATTCATTTTCCATCAAAAATCTTCGACAGGATGCATTTTTCGTCGAAAAACTTCACAAAATCAATTTCTTTTGCATTTATTTTATTCATCCATTTTCGACGGAATCCATTTTCCTTCAAAAAACTTTACAAAATCAAATTATTTTCCAATTTATTTTATTCATCCGTTTTTGACGGAATTCGTTTTCCCTCAAAAATCTTCGACAGATTTCCTTTTTCGTCGAAAAACTTCACAAAATCAATTTCTTTTCCCTTTATTTTATTCATCCGGAATTCATTTTCAGTCAAAAATCATCGATGGAATCCATTTTCCGTCGAAAAACTTAATAAAAATCACTTTCTTTTGCATTTATTTTATTCATCCATTTCCGACGGAATCCATTTTCCGTAAAAAAACTTCACAAAATGTATTTCTTTTCCATTTATCTCAT
The DNA here is from genome assembly GCA_032173675.1 of Gastrolobium villosum. Lineage (NCBI taxonomy): Eukaryota > Viridiplantae > Streptophyta > Magnoliopsida > Fabales > Fabaceae > Gastrolobium > Gastrolobium villosum. The sequence goes on from JAVKPL010009218.1 coordinate 32,155, forward strand.
TCATCCGTTTTCGATGGAATTCATTTTCCGTCGAAAAACTTCACAAAATCAATTTCTTTTGCATTTATTTTATTATTCCATTTTCGACGGAATTGGTTTATTTTCGAAAAACTTCACAAAATAAATTTCTTTTGCATTAATTTTATTCATCCATTTTCGAAGGAATAAATTTTCCGTCAAAAATCTTCGACGGATTTCCATTTTCTATCTAAAAACTTCACAAAATCAATTTCTTTTGCATTTATTTTATTCATCCGTTTTCGATGGAATTCATTTTCCGTCGAAAATCTTCGACGGAATCCATTTTCGGTCAAAAATCTTCTTCCATTTTCCGTCGAAAAACTTCATAAAATCAATTTCTTTTGCATTTATTTTATTCATCCATTTTCGACGGAAATCATTTTCCGTCCAAAATCTTCGACGGAATCCATTTTCCGCCGAAAAAATTCACAAAATTAATTTCTTTTGCATTTATTTTATTCATCCATTTTCGATGGAATTCATTTTCCGTCAAAAAATTTCGACGGAATCCATTTTCCGTCAAAAATATTCTACGGAATCCATTTTCCCTCGAAAAACTTCACAAAATCAATTTCTTTTGCATTTATTTTTTTCATCTGTTTTCGATGGAATTTATTTTCCGTCGAAAAACTTCACAAAATCAATTTCTTTTGCATGAATTTAATGCATCCATTTTCGACGGAATACATTTTCCGTCAAAAATCTTCGACGGAATCCATTTTCCGTCGAAAAACTTCACAAAATCAATTTCTTTTGCATTTATTTTTTTCATCCGTTTTCGATGGAATTCATTTTCCGTCAAAAATCTTCGACGCAATCCATTTTCTGTCAAAAATATTCGACGGAATCCATTTTCCGTCAAAATTCTTCGACGGAATCCATTTTCCGTCGAAAATCTTCACAAAATCAATTTCTTTTGCATTTATTTTATTCATCAGTTTTCGACGGAATACATTTTTCGTCAAAAATCTTCGACCGAATCCATTTTTCGTCGAAAAACTTCATAAAATCAACTTCTTTTGCATTTATTTTATTCATCCATTTTCGACGGAATTCATTTTCCGTGAAAAATCTTCAACGAAATCCATTTTCCATCGAAAAACATCACAAAATCAATTTCTTTTGCATTTATTTTGTTCATCCGTTTTCGATGGAATTCATTTTCCGTCAAAAAACTTCGACGGAATCCATTTCCGTCAAAAATATTCTACGGAATCCAGTTTAGAAATTTCACGAAACTAATTTCTTTTGCATATTTTTTTTCATATGTTTTCGACGGAATTTCTTTTCCGTCGAAAAACTTCACAAAATCAATTTCTTTTGCATTTATTTTATTCATCCGTTTTCGACGGAATACATTTTCCGTAAAAATATCTTCGACGGAATCCATTTTCCGGCGAAAAACTTCACAAAATCAATTTCTTTTGCATTTATTTTATTCATCCGTTTTCGATGGAATTCATTTTCCGTCAAAAATCTTCGACGGAATCCATTTTCCCTAAAATATCTTCTACGGAACCCATTTTCCGTCGAAAATCTTCAGAAAATCAATTTCTTTTGCATTTATTTTATTAATCCGTTTTCGACGAAATTCTTTTTCCGTCCAAAAACTTCACAAAATCAATTTCTTTTGCATTTATTTTCTTAATTCGTTTTCGACGAAATTCTTTTTCCGTCGAAAAACTTCACAAAATCAATTTCTTTTGCATTTATTTTATTCATCCGTTTTTGACGGAATAGATTTTTCGTCAAAAATCTTCGACGGAATCCATTTTTCATCGAGAAACTTCATAAAATCATTTTCTTTTGCATTTATTTTATTCATCCATTTTCGACGGAATTCATTTTCCGTCCAAAATCTTAGACGGAATCCATTTTCCGTCGAAAAAATTCACAAAATTAATTTCTTTTGCATTTATTTTATTTATCCATTTTCGATGGAATTCATTTTCCGTCAAAAAACTTCGACGGAATCCATTTTCCGTCAAAAATATTCTACGGAATCCATTTTCCGTCGAAAAACTTCACAAAATCAATTTCTTTTGCATGAATTTAATTCATGCATTTTCGACGGAATACATTTTCCGTCAAAAATCTTCGACGGAATCCATTTTCCGTCGAAAAACTTCACAAAATCAATTTCTTTTGCATTTATTTTATTCATCCGTTTTCGATGGAATTCATTTTCCGTCAAAAATCTTCGACTCAATCCATTTTCCGTCCAAAATATTCGACGGAATCCATTTTCCGTCAAATTCTTCGACGGAATTCATTTTCCGTCGAAAAACTTCACAAAATCAATTTCTTTTGCATTTATTTTATTAATCCATTTTCGACGGAATTCGTTTTCCTTCGAAAAACTTCACAAAATAAATTTCTTTTGCATTAATTTTATTCATCCATTTTCGACAGAATACATTTTCCGTCAAAAATCTTCAACGAATTTCCATTTTCTGTCTAAAAACTTCACAAAATCAATTTCTTTTGCATTTATTTTATTCATCCGTTTTCGATGGAATTCATTTTCCGTCAAAAATCTTCGACGAAATCCATTTTCTGTCAAAAATATTCTACGGAATCCATTTTCAGTCGAAAAACTTCACAAAATCAATTTCTTTTGCATTTATTTTATTCATCCATTTTCGACGGAATTCATTTTCCGTCAAAAATCTTCGACGAAATCCATTTTCCGTCGAAAAACTTCACAAAATTAATCACAAAATTAATTTCTTTTGCATTTATTTTATTCATCCATTTTCGATGGAATTCATTTTCCGTCAAAAAACTTCGACGGAATCCATTTTCCGTCAAAAATATTCCACGGAATCCATTTTCGGTCGAAAAACTTCACAAAATCAATTTCTTTTGCATTTATTTTTTTCATCTGTTTTCGACGGAATTTGTTTTCCGTCGAAAAACTCCACAAAATCAATTTCTTTTGCATGAATTTAATTCATCCATTTTCGATGTAATACATTTTCCGTCAAAAATCTTCGACGGAATCCATTTTGCGTCGTAAAAATTCAGAAAATCAATTTCTTTTGCATTTATTTTATTAATCCATTTTCGACGGAATTCGTTTTCCGTCGAAAAACTTCACAAAATAAATTTTTTTTGCATTAATTTTATTCATCCATTTTCGACGGAATACATTTTTCGTCAAAAATCTTCGACGGATTTCCATTTTCTGTCTAAAAACTTCACAAAATCAATTTCTTTTGCATTTATTTTATTCATCTGTTATTGATGGAATTCATTTTCCGTCAAAAATCTTCGACGGAATCCATTTTCCGTCAAAAATCTTCTACGGAATCCATTTTCCGTCGAAAAAATTCACAAAATCAATTTCTTTTGCATTTATTTTATTCATCCATTTTCGACGGAATTCATTTTCCGTCAAAAATCTTCTACGGAATCCATTTTCCGTCGAAAAACTTCACAAAATTAATTTCTTTTGCATTTGTTTTATTCATCCGTTTTCGATGGAATTCATTTTCCGTCAAAAAACTTCGACGGAATCCATTTCCGTCAAAAATATTCTACGGAATCCAGTTTAGAAATTTCACGAAACTAATTTCTTTTGCATATTTTTTTTCATATGTTTTCGACGGAATTTCTTTTCCGTCGAAAAACTTCACAAAACCAATTTCTTTTGCATTAATTTTATTCATCCATTTTCGACGGAATACATTTTCCGTAAAAAAATCTTCGACGGAATCCATTTTCCGGCGAAAAACTTCACAAAATCAATTTCTTTTGCATTTATTTTATTCATCCGTTTTCGATGGAATTCATTTTCCGTCAAAAATCTTCGACGGAATCCATTTTCCCTAAAATATCTTCTACGGAACCCATTTTCCGTCGAAAATCTTCAGAAAATCAATTTCTTTTGCATTTATTTTATTAATCCGTTTTCGACGAAATTCTTTTTCCGTCCAAAAACTTCACAAAATCAATTTCTTTTGCATTTATTTTCTTATTTCGTTTTCGACGAAATTCTTTTTCCGTCGAAAAACTTCACAAAATCAATTTCTTTTGCATTTATTTTATTCATCCGTTTTTGACGGAATAGATTTTTCGTCAAAAATCTTCGACGGAATCCATTTTTCATCGAGAAACTTCATAAAATCATTTTCTTTTGCATTTATTTTATTCATCCATTTTCGACGGAATTCATTTTCCGTCCAAAATCTTAGACGGAATCCATTTTCCGTCGAAAAAATTCACAAAATTAATTTCTTTTGCATTTATTTTATTTATCCATTTTCGATGGAATTCATTTTCCGTCAAAAAACTTCGACGGAATCCATTTTCCGTCAAAAATATTCTACGGAATCCATTTTCCGTCGAAAAACTTCACAAAATCAATTTCTTTTGCATGAATTTAATTCATGCATTTTCGACGGAATACATTTTCCGTCAAAAATCTTCGACGGAATCCATTTTCCGTCGAAAAACTTCACAAAATCAATTTCTTTTGCATTTATTTTATTCATCCGTTTTCGATGGAATTCATTTTCCGTCAAAAATCTTCGACTCAATCCATTTTCCGTCCAAAATATTCGACGGAATCCATTTTCCGTCAAATTCTTCGACGGAATCCATTTTCCGTCGAAAATCTTCACAAAATCAATTTCTTTTGCATTTATTTTATTCATCCGTTCTCGACGGAATACATTTTTCGTCAAAAATCTTCGACGGAATCCATTTTTCGTCGAAAAACTTCATAAAATCAACTTCTTGTGCATTTATTTTATTCATCCATTTTCGACGGAATTCATTTTCCGTCAAAAATCTGCGACGATATCCATTTTCCGTCGAAAAACATCACAAAATCAATTTCTTTTGCATTTATTTTATTCATCCTTTTTCGATTGAATTTATTTTCCGTCAAAAATCTTCGACGGAATCCATTTTCCGTCAAAAATATTTTACGGAATCCATTTTCCATCGAAAAACTTCACAAAATAATTTTTTTGCATTTTTATTCATCCGTTTTCGACGGAATTTGTTTTCTTTCAAAAAACTTTACAAAATCAATTTCTTTTGCATTTATTTTATTCATCCATTTTCGATGGAATTCATTTTCCGTCAAAAATCTTCGACGGAATCCATTTTCCGTCGAAAAACTTCACAAAATCAATTTCTTTTGCATTTATTTTATTCATCCAATTTCGACGGAATTCATTTTCCATCAAAAATCTTCACAAAATCAATTTCTTTGCATTTATTTTATTCATCCATTTTCAACAGAATTCATTTTCC
>JAVKPL010009219.1:0-37101 GCA_032173675.1 Gastrolobium villosum
AAATAAATCAATGGAGAACTCTATCTCCCTCTGCGGTGGAAACTCAGGAATCTCCTCGGGAAATACCTCGAGGAATTCCCCCACCACAGGAATGCCAGTGAGATCCTCCTGTGTTCCACTCACCAAATCTCCTAACATGACATAGCCAAATGCCCCTGCTCTCAAGGCCCTCCCCGCCTGCAGGACGGAAATGAACGGTGAGAAACTAACTGTGGATCCACTTGGAGACATCACCACTCTCTTGGCACAACAGTCAATCAATGCACAATTTCTGGACAGCCAATCCATGCCCAGAATAATCTCCAAGTTGGCCATCGGCAATCCTATCAGATCTACCGAGAAGTCACGGCCATCCCACTAAAATGCTACATCGCGATGAACAGTGGAGGTCAAACATTTTTCTCTGGTGGCGGTGGTCACCCGCATCGGTGGAGAAAGCACAGCAATGGGCAACTCTAGCCCCACAACAATCGGGGTAGCAATGAAAGAATGCGTAGCCCCAGAGTCAAACAAGACATCTACAGCAGAACACCAATGGTAATTGTACCTCTGACAAGGTTCAGAGCTTTATCTAACTGCTCGCGGTCCAATGTATACACACGACCGGTGGTAGGTGGCACTGCCTGCGCAACTGTCGGTGGAAGGGGGACCATCTGAAGCGGAACTGCCTGGACTGTAGCAGCTCTCCCCGTAGAAGAAGGGCATTCTCTGGAATAGTGGCCCTCCTTGCCACAATGAAAACAGATCAACTGGCCCGTAGCACACGGCCCAAAGTGAGTCTTCCCACATCCCGTGCATCTGGGAGCAGGAGGTCTAGCTGTACCCCCCGGAGCCGTAGTCCTCTTGAACTGATTTGGCGCTTGCTTAGCCGCCAACTGCTTTCCTTTACCCTTGTTCCCAAACTTCCTGTCTGTAACACCCCGTATATATCCGGTAATGTTATCATACCATCGTATTAAGCTGCGCTTAATTAAAAATGCGGAATATCTTTTTCTTTTCAATTATGATGTCATTATCATTACCAACTTGCTTATTAATCAATTAATAAAAACATTGCCTGTATGTAATTGCAATAAGACAGCTAACTGAAATACCTTATTAAATAATTAAGTCTCTAGTCACGGAACTACGACACGTAGACCGGACCAACTATCAGTTTATACAACTCAGCTCAAAGTACTATCATAAAGTGACATGGATAAATCTCATGCTCACACAAATAAGGCAACAAAGCCCATCATCAGTCTCAACATCAACAACATAATAATAAAGATGCGAGAAACATAAACAACATCCAATCTAGTCATGCTATCAACGAGGCAGTAATAACAATAATCGTCAATCAAGCTCTGGCCTCTTGCCACCAGAGACATCAGCCCCCATACTACCTGAACCTGAAAAAAACATTCCCCAGACGTGGGGTGAGATCTCTAAACAAGAAATCTCAGTAAGGCAAGGGGTCCTCAAGGATCTTCCACCCCAAGCTCACTTACATGTGCAATATAAGTTTAAAAGCAGTTGATCATCACAGTTCTAAAACAATGCAATGCAGCAGTTAATCATGTCATGTGTGTCAATACTATTCTACTGGCCAGAGAAATGCATGAATACGTCTATCTCCTACATATAGTGCAAGACGCCACTTGCATCCACCCCGGATCACGGTATTGTATGACACCACATACTCAGGCTTATCGTCAAGATGGAACAACACATGCATATTAAAAGACATTACATGTAAAGTTCAATCAACATTTCATATATTCAAAGCATGTAACACAACATGCATAATCCATATCCCCATGGAACAGGGTGAAACCACAACATGGCTAAACTGAGGACACGAAAGCTTACCTTGCAAGCTAACACCCAAAGCCAAGAGTCCACAGCTCAAAGTCCAAACACAGCAGAATCACAATCTGTTATGGACCAACACTATGTCAATAATTATGCACCTAAAGCATAGAACTTAAAGACAACGCCTTTCCTTTACGTTTTATGTCTTAAGGCTCCATACAAAGCCATAAGCACTTAATCACTTGATTCTGACTTAGTTCATTAATTATAGAAGTCCAACTTCCTTAATCTAGGGTCCACAAACCCCCAATAGCCTACTGTATACATAGTAAAGCTACTGTTCTTCGAAATCCCAGAATATCCGGATATTCCCCGGGGACATATCCGGATATGCAATATCCGGATATCTTACTGGACATATCTAGATATACAATATCCGGATATCCAGATCCCCATATCCGGATATCCAATATCCGGATACCGTATCCGGATACCATATCCGGATATCCAATATCCGGATATCAGTTCGACAAATATCCGAATATTTCACGACAGAATGCAGTTTTTGCATTTCGTGAAGATATCCTTCCAAGGTTCCATTTTTAACACTTCAACACATTAAAGCATGCATTTTTATACCCACTTAGGTTAACATTCCAGTTGGTTACTCACTTAACCCATTTACATGCAAAGATGACACCTTTAACCCATTAAAACACATGATCAAGGTTAGAAAACTCACCAAAGGTTCAAAACAGAAACCAAACAGCTCTTGGAGCTCACAACCAGCTCCCAAATTTGACCTCACACACAGTGCACGAAAATGCTTCTCAAAGGAGGTTCTTGCAACAAAAGGTGACTCCTTGACACCACAAATGCCAAGCAAAAGGTGTACACCCTTCCCCAACTCAGAAATAACAACAATAACTCCTCTCACAGCACCCCCAAACCAGCAAGAAGCACTCTATACCCTCTCACTCACTCAACCAAGTGTTTGGAGAAGAAGAAACCAAGCAAAAGAGACACTTGGTCTCCAAAATGATGAAGAAGACTCAAAGGATCAGAAACAAGGGCTGACCAGCCACCAACTCACGCACAAAATCTGTTTTCTAGGGCTTTGTGCCCTTAATGAGGGTATGTATATAGCCGGTTAAGTCACTAACACACAATATTAACTTTAATTGCTACGCTTAGCATTTTAATCCCAAACTCAGGATTCTTAAACTACTCAATTTTACAAGAATTATCATATTTTTATTTTATTTTTCTGAGTACCTTTCCGGTACGCGCTTTTCCATAGCCAGTATCAGTTCTGGCATCAGATCTCATTATTTTGACTTGAAACTCGTTTTACAAGTCCTACATATTATTCTAGTAATTATCATGCACTTATTATAATTTTCCGGGATACTTTTTCGGTACGCATTTATACCGACTAGGAAATCCGGTATCTGCACTTTTCTTCCGAAAAACGAATTTTAGCATTCTTACCCACAAGTTATAATTATTAAAGTCTCATAATAATTATTAGGGTCAATTATGAGATTATTCCCTAATTATCACAATTAAATTATTAATTATCTTAATTAGCGGTGCAGGTTCTTACACTGTCTCTCTAGGAAGTAGAACCACCAGTACCCTGTGGCACCTAAATCTTGGCCATCTTGGCCTTACTCGCGCTGTAAAAATCCTCAATGTCACGACACCGCTGCACCCGAGCCCCAAAGTATCTCGAAACAGAACCAGCAAGGTGACCAACAATGTCCTCATTAAGTCCCCTACGAAACTTACCAGCTAAGAAAATGGGAGTCGACCTCGTCATCCGAAAGTGAGCGAACTTGACCAGCTCATTGAATTTGGCCAGGTACTCGTCAACAGACAACGAGCCCTGAACCAATCTGTCGAACGCTCCCTGCTTCCTCTCCTGTGCATCATAGGAAAATACCGACCCAGAAAACAGTCCTCAAAGAACGGCCACATCATCACGTGCCCCTGCATCTCGAACACATGGGAGGTGTTCGTTCACCACTCATGGGCATCACCCTCAAGTATATAAGTAGCGAACATCAGCTTGTGTGGATCCGTACACTGCATGACTCGAAAAATCTTGTCCAGCGCCTGAAGCCATCTAGCAGCAGCAATATGATCATAGAATCCATCAAAAGTAGGTGGCTTATGCGTACGGAAAGCATTCATCCGGCGGTCGATCTCGTCACGATCCCTAACAAAAACTGGGACGGCCTGCATGGCGCCCGTCAGGTGACTACCCTCGCCCGCCTAGCTATGGGTGTCCTCCTGATGACTAGGTAGAGGTGGAGGCGGTGGTGGCGGTGGAGGTGGTGGAGGACAATGGCCAACAGCAGGACCAGCCCTCAGCTCCTCCAACATGACCCTCATCATAGTCATGTTTGCCAGACGGTTGGCCTCCAGTACATCCTCAGTGGCCTTCCTGTTCGCCTCTCTGACGACGTCCAGCATGGCCCGGTTTTCCAATCGCATGGCCTCCTGGTCGGCTAGTCGAGCCGCCTGCATCTCTGCCAATGCTGCCAGGACAAGATCCGGTTGATCCTCATTCGTACCTTGGTTCCTCATTGGTTTAACCATGACTCTGCACAAGTTACACAAAGAATGAGTTGATCAGGCCCACGCCATGTGGTCACACATGCATTATCATAATACACACCAATTAGAGCGAACACAAGATAGACACACAGCGAAAATATCCTAAGTTATTGCAATACATACAGGCTTTTCCCTAGAAAGTGCTCTGATACCATAAAATGTAACACCCCGTGTTAATCAGGTTTGTTAACATACTATCGTATTAAGCCACGCTTAAAATGCGGAATAACTTTTTCTTTAATTCAATTATGACGTCATTATACTTAGCCAAGTTGATTACTTAATCAATTTCATAAAATATTGCCTGTATGTAAATTGCAAGACAACTAACTGAATACCTCATATATAATTATAAAATGAGTATCTAAGTCACAGGACTACAAGACATAGCCTGGACCAAAATCCTGATACATTATTCCAACTTTAAATTAAGCAAGACATAACCAAGTCTATGTGGCATGGACAATCCCCATGCTCACCAAATAAAGCAACATAGCCAACAACAGTCTCATCTCAAATAACATAATACTGATAGAAAACATAAATAGCATCCAAATCCAGTCATGTCAGCATACAACAAGTCTATATATTAACTAAGCTCTGGCCTCCTGCCGCCAGAGGCATCAGCCCCCAAGTTACCTGAACCTGAAATAAGCGTCCTCAAACGTGGGGTGAGATCTCTAAACAAGAAATCTCAGTAAGGCAAGGGGTCCTCAAGGATCTTCCACCCCAAGCTCACTTACATGTGAAATATAAGTTCCAAAAGCAGTAATTTCCATTATAAGTTCCAAAAGTATGCATTGCAACAGATATTCGTGACATGTGTGTTATCACTATTCTACTGGTCAGAGAAAATGTACGAATACATCTATTACCCACATAGTAGTACAAGGAGCATCGCTTGCACCTCACACACAGCCTCACTATGTTGTATGCGTCACATACTCAGGCTTACCGTATAGGTGGACCCACATGCATATCATAAAAGCACATTGCATATAAAGCTCAACAACATTTCCAAAACATCAAAAGCATGTAACACAGCATGCATATGACCATCTCTCCATGGGACATGGTGGAACCACAACATGGCTAAACCGAGGACACGAAAGCTTACCTTGCAAGCTAACTATCCTAGCCAAGAGTTCACACAAGCTCAACGCCCTCAAACAGCTCAATCACAATCTGATTAAACAATAATTCATCATTAATAACCATTACTCAAGGTAACATTAAGTGATTAAGACTTCCAATCTCATTTTAACTTGTTAAAGGCATTTTCTGCAGGAGGTATCCGAATACTCCCCGATGAGTATTCGAATACTCCAACTCTCCAGAAAGTATCCGAATACTTTCACTCAAGTATTCGAATACCACAAGGTATCTGAATACTTTTCCACCAGTATCCGAATACCAAACCCCAAATATTCGAATACTATTAAGTATTCGACTACTTCTTCAAGGGTAATCGAATACTTTCTTCCCAAAAAGTATCCAAATACTCCAGCAATGAGTATTCGACTACCTGATGAACAAGTACTCGAATACTGCTCGAAAAGTATTCGAATACTTCTTCATCAGAATGCAGAAACACGAACAGTGGTCTGCATAATCCCATTTTTAAGGGACCAAAAGCGATTGGAAGTCCAATGACTTCCTCAACAGATGTTCATTAACATCCTAAGACCCTAGAAACATACTCTTTCATTCAAATGGTTCAAGTTATGATTTTTAATGGATTAAACAAGCTAAACTCATCAAAATGACCAAGAGGTGATCATGGTATACCTCAAGTGCCCCAAACTCAGAAAAGACTCCTCCTTGGGGCTCCCAACACAGTCCCACATTACAGACTTCCAAGGCCCACGAATTTGACACCTCAAGGTGGTGTCTTTCACCACAAAGCTCACAACTTGGAGCTCAAAATGCCAAGAAAGTGGCTTTTCTCCATCAACTCCAAAAATAACACAATAAACGTCCCAACTCAGCAGCCTAAACTCAGAGATGAGTGGCCTCACAAGGCTCACTACAAGTGTTTACAAGGCCAAAGTGGAGGGATTAAAGGAAAAGGTGAGTTCTTGAGGCAATTATATGGAGAAAAGCTCAAGTTTGGGATAATTCTTGTAAAATTGAGTAGGTTAAGATTTTAAAGTTTGGGATTAAAATGTTTTGCGTAGCTATTAAGGCTAATACTGCGCGTTTATGACTTAAATGCCTATATATTCACTAATTAGCCCAAAACCCTAGGCACTCAGCATTTTTCCTTCTAACACTATTGCATTTGTGTTCTTCGCCATTCTTGAGCCTTGGGACCATTTTCTTGAGTGTTCCTTCATCTTATACACTTGGGTGAGTGAGAGTGATCATTGAGGGTGTGTGAAGGGCCTTGTTTATGAGTTGGGAGTGTTGTTCTTGGATGTTCTTGTGGCCGACTTCACTGTTTGTGAGGTAGGAGCCATTGTTCCTTGCTTGGGTGGCTTCAAGAAGCTACCTTTGGAGAGGAGGGACCTTGCTTGTGTACCATTTTTGTGGCCCTTTGTTTGTTGCTCTGTAGAGTGTCTTTGGAGAGCTCCAATAGCACCATTTTTTTCTTTCTGTTTTGAGCCTTGGTAAGCCTTGCAACCTTTGATCATGATTTTTGTGGAGTAAAAGAGGTGTCTTGGTATGTATATTGAGTAAAAAAGTAACCAACTCATATATGAACCTAAAACAGAATTAAAGATGCATGCTTTAACATTTAGAATTGGTAAAAGTTGGATCTTTGGTTGGATTTTCGCGAAATGCAGAATCCGCATTCTATCGCGAAATATCCGGATATTTGGTTGTGAATATCCGGATATGGATATCCGAATATGGGGTTCTGGATATCCGGATATTGATATCCGGATATGCCCCCGACATATATCCGGATATTCTGGGTTTGCAAAGAATAATAGCTGTGCTGTGAGTACAGTAGGCTATTGGGAGTTTGTGGACCCTAGATTGATGAAGTTGAACTTCTGTATTAATTGAACTAAGTCATAACTAAGTGGTTAAGGGTTTATGGCTTTGTATGGAGCCTTAAGACGTAAAACATAAAGGAAAGACGTTGTCTTTGAGTCTTATGCGTATGAGCTTTGGTTAATGATATATTATTGGTCCATAATAGATTGTGATACTGCTGTGTTTGGGCTTTGAGGGTGGTTGGACTCTTGTTTGGGATAGCTAGCTTGCAAGGTAAGCTTTCGTGTCCTCGGTTTAGCCATGTTGTGGCTCCACCATGTCCCATGGAGGTATGGTTATATGCATGCTGTGTTACATGCTTTAGATGTTTTGGAAATGCTGTTGAGCTTTTATATGCAATGTGCTTTTATGATATGCATGTGGGTCCACCTATACGGTAAGCCTGAGTATGTGACGCATATTACATGGTGAGGTTGTGGGTGAGGTGCAAGCGATGTTCCTTGTACTACTATGTGCGTAATAGACGTATTCCTGCATTTTCTCTGGCCAGTAGATAGTGATAAACACATATGGCATGAATATCTGTTGCACTGCATAATTTTGGAACTGATATTGGAAATTACTGCTTTTGAACTTATATTGCACATGTAAGTGAGCTTGGGGTGGAAGATCCTTGAGGACCCCTTGTCTTACTGAGATTTCTTTTTTAGAGATCTCACCTCACGTTTGGGGACGCTTATTTCAGGTTCAGGTAACTTGGGGGCTGATGCCTCTGGCGGCAGGAGACTAGAGCTTAGCTGATTATATTCTTGTTGTTTGCTGTCATGACTGGATATCAGCTGTTGTTATGTTTTCTGCCATCTTTATGTTTATTGTTGTTGAGATTGTTGTTGGGCTTTGTAGCCTTATTTGGTGAACATGGAGTTTGTCCATGTCATATAGACTTGATTATGTCTTGTTTATTTGAGGCTGTAACAATGTATCAGGATTATTGTCCGGATTACGTGTTGTAGATCCGTGACTTTAGATACTCACTTTATTTTATGTTATGATGTATTTCAGTTAGTTGTTTTGCAATTTACATACAGGCATCATTTTATGAAATTGATTAAGTAATCAACTTGGCTAAGTATAATGACGTCATAATTGAGTTAAAGAAAAAGATATTCCACATTTTAATTAAGCGTAGCTTAATACGATGACATGTAATTAACCGAGTAAACACGGGGCGTTTCACCCACAGTACAGACTTCCAAGGCCCACGAATTTGACACCTCAAGGTGGTGTCTTTCACCACAAAGCTCACAACTTGGAGCTCAAAATGCCAAGAAAGTGGCTTTTCTCCAACAACTCCGAAAATAGCACAATAAACCTCCCAACTCAACAGCCTAAACTCAGAGATGAGTGGCCTCACACCCTCACAAGGTTCACTACAAGTGTTTACAAGGCCAAAGTGAAGGGACTAAAGGAAAAAGGTGAGTTCTTGAGGCAATTCTATGGAGAAAAGCTCAAGTTTGAGAAGGAGTAAGCAATGGAACAGTGCACCCACAATCAGACCAGCAGCCACTCACGTAGGAGTCACCAAATGCCTAGGGTTTTGTGCCTACTTGCATATTTATAGCCACTTAAGCCTTGATCGCACAGTATTAGCATTAATAACTACGCAAAACATTTTAATCCCAAACTTTATAATCTTAACCTACTCATTTTTATAAGATTTATCATATTTTTATTTTATTTTTCGGAGCACCTTTCCGGTACGCGCTTTTCCATAGCCAGTATCAGTTCTGGAACCAGTTCTCATTATCTTGACTTGAAACTCGTTTTAAAAGTCCTACATATTATTCTAGTAATTATCATGCACTTATTATAATTTTCCGGGATACTTCACCGGTACGCATTTATACCTGATAACAGAACCGGTATCTGCATTTTTCGTCCGAAAAGCGATTTTCAGCATTATTACCCACTTACTATAATTATTAGAGACTCGTAATAATTATTATGATCAATTATGAAATTATTTCCTAATTCTTACATTTAATTACTTAATCTCCTTAATTAGCGGTGCGAGTTCTTACACATAACATCAGTCAAACTCATCCAAATTTCCCTGAAATTTTTTACCCTACCAAACACTTTTTTTTTATTTACCCAAAAATAAAAAATTTCCCACTTTTTTTTTCGCCCCCCCTCCCCCCACCACCACCACCCTAAGGTAGTGTTTGGTATGCAGATTATTTGTGGATGCCTTGGAAAGCATGGTAGGAAAAACAAATGTTTGGTTGTCCAAAAAGTTAAAATTCTCTTTGGAAATATATTTTTCCGGATTTCTTGATTGTGTGTAAACTGAAGTACGGACACTATTGTTCAAACTCCATGTTTTAGTTGGAAAAACTGATTACCCGGGGAAGTAAGAAATAAACAACCATAGGTGGACGAGATTAACCCTGGGCTTTATACTATCGATGAAGGTGTGTTAAAAAATATCTGGTAACAAAATCTAATGTATCTGCTTCCTCCTTCAACACTTATGGGTTACCTTCGTTTTCCATGGCTTCCATGTGCATTTTTTATGGTACCAGTCGGTGGAGCATTTTGCATGTTAACCATATCCATATTTTAAAAACACAAACTTTCCATTTTGCATCCCGTTCCATTTCATCATTTAGTTTTGGGGCTCTCTGTATTTTAAAGAGCCATAGAGAGAGATGGATGGATAACAAAACAAAAAAGAAAGAGATGAGGGGAAAGTAACACATCCAGAGAAGAACTAATCTAAAAATTGATTTGAGAGAGAGATAGACACTTCTGATTATTCAAATTGAGGGTATAATTGTAAAATAATCCTATATTCTCACTAAAAAATAATCAACCAAACACAAATTCAGTAAAATTTATCAAATATTCCCGGAAAAATATGGGTCTACCAAACAGCTTTTTATAATATTTCAGTAAAAATTTATTTCCTACTATATTTCTGGAATTTATGATTTCAGGATAAAAAAAATTCTCCTTTACCAAACGCTCCCTAACGGTAAAATGTATATACCCAATATCAAAATGGAATATTAAGGGTCAAAGACCGGTAAATTAATATTTTATTTCTTTAAAAAAATTAAAACGATATACCTGTACTGAAATAGGATTTATTTAAAAAAAATTAAAATTTGATTTAAAAATTAATCCCGCCAGGCCTGCAACGTTCTAGTCAAATCAACGGCAGGCAATCCGACAAACTCCAAGATAAGGACAAAAAAGTGTGGATTTGGTATGATTTTGTTTTTTTTATATATAGGATTAGTTTATTAAGAATAATATCTTTTATACTCAATTTTAATTATTGATTTTTATTAGTTAAATGATTATAATTGACTGAGTTATTCTTAATTTTTTATTATTTAATTATTAATTTATAACAAATTACTATCTTTAGATTCATAAAAATTTATTAAAATTGAATGTAAGTTTACCGAAAAAATGTAAAATTTATTATTATTAAACTGTGTAAATATTAATACCGTTATTTCAGACCACAGTTTCATTATCTGTATTCTAATATGCAAAAAGATTATTATTATTTTATTTATGGGATTTATATCAGAAAAAATTAGGTAGGTTGGTAGGTTTCAAATCTGCGATTTTGAAACGTGGGGAATTGTGTAAGGACTGCACTGCAATGCTTGTGAGTAAGATAGCTAATTTAATTTCTACTACCTTTGATCTTTCATGTGTTGTATTCTGCATAAACAGTGTATGTGTTGTTAGGATCAAACCACTCTATCAAAAATGAAGCAATTTGATTAAGTTAGATTTTTTTTTTCTTCATATATTGAAACAATGTATGGTTTTCTGTTTGTATATACTCCTTCAGATTGTCAAATTTGATGCCTTGTTTGTGTTTGATTTTGAAGTCCTTTGATGAAGTTGGTCAACAGTGGATTTGACCCTTCTCTGGATTCTGCTAACGAGGGTTGGATTGTTTTTTGTAGGTTTGATTCTGCTTCATCCTAACCATTTTGGATTGGTAGTTTTTTGGGTTTGTTGCTTTTCCTTTCATTCCTTTTTACTGAAATTATTATTATTATTATTATTATTATTTCATTTTCCCCATGGATTCAGCTGCGTTAAGATGATTGTAGTTGGCATTCTCAGGCTGAAATTTTGATGTATGACTTTTGTCTCGTAGCTGAGAGACAACATGATGTATTGTGGCAATGTGCATTTTCACAAACAAACCAATTGAAATTCATGTTTATCCCCCCAATAAATCATGCTTTATTTGCTTGCTCCATTCAATTTTGGTGTTTCTGGAAAATGGGTTTGCTTGTTTTCTGATTTGTTTCACTAAAAATTTTCTTGTAGCCAAGGGGGCATCATGAGTGAAGAATTTCAGAATAAATGTTCTGTTGCTATCATTGGTTTAATGCTTTTTGAATGTGAACCTAGTGACTCCCTAAATCCCTTTCAACCTCTATTGCTTGCTGTATGATATGATGCTTATCACTTATATATTTACTATAAGCTATTCACTTTGAATCCTGGATTGTTATATGAAAGATAGAGGTACTTACTTACTACTTACTGTGACTCGAATACACCATTTACATGTATAACAGATCATTCAGTAACTCTGCTGGCAATATCCATCTCAAAAACTTTGATCATTTGCTCCTTTGGTTGGAGCTAAGAGGAGCATGGAAGGTACCAAGGGTGATGAAGGAGCCGTCACGGTAGGAACCACCGGAACAATCAGCTCATTGATAACAAGGGAATTGGATCAGATCTCTTCTGCTCCACACCAGCAGGAATCTTCAACAAGTAAACCTCGAATTTCAGTTGCCTGTGGTAGTACTACTCCCAAGCAACTACAACCAAGAAAATCATTAGATGAAGCCAGCAGTAGCAGAGGAAGTAATATCATAAACCATAGAAGCCCTGTGATTGGTCCCAAAACAAAATTTAATGGCAAACATTCCCATCAAGTACCTATGCTTGGTTCTGATAATTTTTCATTGGACACAAGTCCAATTAGGAAGAAAAATGATAAAAAGAAAAAATCCAACATTGTTGAAGTTGTGGACATTAAATGTGGTAACGCAGATAAAGCTTGGGCTACCCCGATAACAAATTCTCTCAAGAAATTGGGTTTCTCAAAGCTCTCAGAGAGAATTATTTAAAGCTAAAATTTTATGTCAGACTTCAGTTTTTTGTAGCTGAAAGCCGAGGTACCATGTGGCTTACAGTTGTCTGATATATCCACCATAGAACACATGCTTGGTAGGAGCTTGCTACTTACTCGCCTTTTCTTTTTACTTTCTTCTCTGGATACAATTGTGGGTCTGGAATCAGTGCTAACTGAGGAACCCATGTTGATAGTTTGGGACTTGTTCTTCTGTGACTTGTTTTGGGAATCGAATTCAAGCTGGCTATAGTACTCAATTTCTTGCATTAAAAGGGACCCAACTGTGCCTCTGGCGCCTATTTCTACAGGAGGAAATTCAGCCATCTCTTTTGTGTTGTTTGTCACAAGGATGATGGTTTATGCATGCTTTGATTGGTTTATGTCAAGGAGAAAGCAAAATCTTGTGATTGAAATAGGGTGGTTTGGGGTGGGGAACTTGCACGGATTCTGGGGCATTTTCTTTGGTTTGAAGTGACTTAGTTTCACGAGAACTAGCCACCTTATGTTATTTATACTAAGTACATGGCATCTGTATATGTAGTTGGAGAGCTAGTTGATGACATGGTCATTGAATTCTTGTGCTTGCAGTAAAACACTCAAGCTCCTAGCTTTTGTACTATCCTTGTAACTGCTTTAAGTTTCATCAACATGTCCTAGGTACATGCGAAGGTAATTATTTGAGACTCTGGTCAGTGTAATTTGGACCAGATGGGATTCATGTGAAAGAAAATTGTAGGACAATCTCTTTCATTGACTTTTGAGTAAGTTGGTGTTACAGTTTGGTGTCTTAAATGGCACGGGAACAATAGGAGTCTTGGTGGTTTAGTAAAAAGACTTTATTTTAGTGCTTTTCAGGTATGGGAGAACTATGGATGATTTTATTTTGGTTGGCTCTATCTATTATTTAATTTGGGTGTATTCTGGGTTGTGCAGAGGATAATGTATTTATGTGCTCAAGGATAATGCTTTAGTTGTTCTCAGAGTTGGGTTTTTCGGTGTTCTGATTAACTTATGGCTAGAAGATTTAACAAATAAGATAGCACTGAAGATTTGTTAGTAGGAAAAGCAAGATGAGGGATTCACTACACTTGCAACTTTATTATTATTCTTTCTCAATCTGGTTTTGATACATTTATAATTGTTCTGTGCATTATGGTACCCATTTCTTCCTTCATTCTATTTGTTATCTATATAATTTTGTTGCCACCCCCAACTTTACTACCCAAAGTAGACTCTGCAAGTTTGAGGAACTTGTGCAATATCTCTAGATACCGCCACTGCTGGTGGACCCTCAGCACTGCCTTCAATGTGGTGTCACTCACGGGTATTCCATTAATTTGTATGTGGACTTCTTGGATATAGATTCCTTTTCACAAGTTGGAAAAAAGGGTTGTCACTTTGTCTTTTTAAAAAAAAAGGGTTGTCACTAAAGCTAAGAAGTACCCACTCTCATTCACTAATGGGACCAGTTCCTAAACATTTGATCTATATTGTGTATTTTAAGAAAAGGATTTTCTAGGAAAATAATTATTTTATGTTGTAGAAACAAGATTGTAAGTGACACCTATAAGTAAAGGGCCGAAGGGCCGACCCAGTTCAAATACCCACTTCGTGAGTGTCTGGGGAAGGGAATACTCTAGACAGTCTTTCCCCTGCTTTTTGCAGAGAGACTGATTCGAACCCGCGACCTGACACACCACGGCAAGCAAGCTTACCGCTGAGCCAAGCCGGCCCTTCAACTTTTGTGTGTAGAAAATTTAGTTATCTTATGCAAAATGAGATAAATATAACCCTTTTAAGAATACCACTACTCTTAAGGTGCTTCTACTCCTAAAGAGGAGTTACACCATTGTCATACAAAAGAATAGATGAACGAGTTAGTGGTGCTAGTTGCCCAAATCTCCCCTCGGTCTGCTTCTAACCCATTCCAAATAAATATCGGGATTCAAGCTGCCATCAAATTCTGGCGGTTCGATCTTCACATCTCTAAAGTCATCTTGGAATTTTCTCCTTCTTCTATCATGAGGTGTTGACTCATTTGAAGAAGCACTTGAGTCACTAGCAGAAGAATCATGACTGGAGGGGCTATGAGTGCTTCTGGAATGTCTCCTACGTCCATGATGATTTCCTTGGACAAGATTAGCAAGAGTTTGGCGTATTTCTTCAATCTGATTTTCAAGATTTGCAAGTTGTTGGTCACGCCTCATATTCTGATTTTGCTCACGAGTTCCTGTACCTTGGACCTTCGTCTTCCATGTGAACCGGTGCTCTGATACCAAGTTGATACGTGATGGGTATGAGAAAAGGGAAAAGACACTTTGTAAAAGTAAACGGGATAGATAAGAGTCCACCACAATTGAGATTAAAGGCTAAGCCACCCTCCCAACTGATAAAGAACCCACTTGCCTCACCACTAACCTAAGGTTAGATAAAGATAACAAGATTCAAGACAAGTTTGAGAACTTGCAACACACTTTTTCATTCATCAAATCTGCCATTTGCATCACAAAATATCCTATATTTATAGAATAACTAAAAGCATAAGAATAGACAGAGACACATAACTCCAAGAGTTGTGTTGCTTAAGAAATATAAATAAAAATAACTAAACCCAACTCCCAAGAGTCATGCTCCCAAGAATTGTGTTGCTTAGGAAATAGAAATAATAATAACTAAACTCAAATTCCAAGAGTTATGCTCCAAAGAGTTACTAGCAACTAATAAATCTCTTTATTGCACTTTAAATGCTAAAACTCTTGATTTTCCTTCTGTATCAAAAGGTAATCAATTTTGTGAGTGCTGTGATAAGTTTTAAGCAATGGCTATGTAAAGTAGCTATAAGGACAACTGTCATTTTCAATAGTTTGGCACGTTGTTCTTAAAAGTATGATCAACTTTTCTGATTATGTTTAGCATGTTACTGATATTTCATTGGAAAACGATACTACTTACATGATTACGTTTTAAATGGCATTAGCATCATTTGAAACCCCACTGCCTACTTCAGTTCACATCACCACCTATCTTTTAACGCCAATTTTTAAAAAATTTCTTCGTTAAAAATTACTTTCAAATAGTTGAGTTGAGGCCTAATTGACTTCTGGTATAAGATTTTGTTGAGGATACGGTGAAGTTATTCTTTCCTGATTGAAAGATCATGCATTTATAATTAGGTTTTTTTTTATAAATATGTAAATATAAGGCTGCATTCAATGACTAATAGGTGCCAACAAATCTAGATTTGAGCCAGGTATGATTACAAGGCTTACATGTTAAACTAATTATTCAGAAGTATTGTTTGGGGCTCGTTTGATTGGTGAAAAATCACGTGCTTTCATGATTGTTGTTGATAGTGAAAACTTCAACGGTTTTTGAAGGCAAGTTTTAAACAGTAACTTTTGAGTCTAACTAATAATTCATGCATAATTGTAGGTGAATTGGAAGAAGCATGCTTATGTAATAGAAGTTGTACACGTTAGAGTGGATAGTGTACAAGCTTTGCTAGCTATTAGTATGATCTTGAGGCAAGGATGAGTGTATGATGATATTGTTGGAATTACTAAATAGGGAAATAAATCTGCGATTTTCCTTCAGATATTTTGTCAATGTTTTTTATTTTTATTTTTTGAAAATTTAAGATATATGTTTAACCTTATCAATCAATTCATCTAATTTTTTTTTTTTTTTTGGTAAACATGGAGGGCCTAACTCCGCCCATGTGTGCTTGCATGAATGGTGTGTCCTAAGCCAGGATAAAGGAGGAGGGTTGGCGTCAGGTTTTGCAAACCGGCCGTAAAAAACAGCTATATTTTTATGTGATGAACCTATATGATTTTTCGTTGGGGCGTACCCTTCATAGCGACGCGTTGCATCGGGCCCCAGGTGTAGCGAAAAATGGGCTAGGGTCCTTGCCACAAGGCAAGGCGCTGCATCGGGCCCGGGGTGTAGTGAAAAGTGGGTTAGGGTCCTTGCCCCAAGGCAAGGCGCCAGGTCTTCACCCGGATTTGGTGAGAAGTATGCCAGGGTCCCAACACGCAGTTGGGCGAGCGTGGCGGGCAAGCACAGCCCAGGGGTTAAGGATGAGATTGGGCAGCTGGAACATAGGAACCTTAACGGGTAAATTGAGGGAGTTGGCAGATGTTTTTGCTAGAAGGAAAGTGAATATTGTTTGTTTGCAAGAAACTGAGTGGGCTGGAGAAAAGGCCAAGGAAGTGGATGGAACTGGTTTCAAGTTATTGTACACAGGTACTAACAAGAGTCGAAATGGTGTTGGAATTATGATCGATAAAAGTTTCAGAGATAAAGTTGCGGATGTCAAAAGGAAAGGCGACAGGATTATTCTGGTTAAGCTTGCTGTGAGTGATTTAATCCTGAATATCCTCAGTGTGTATGCACCCCAAGTTGGATTGCAACCAACTGACAAAAGCCAATTTTGGGAAGATTTGGAGGAGGTTTTGAGGGGAATACCTCGAGAGGAGAAGATTTTCTTAGGAGGAGATCTAAATGGTCATGTTGGTAAAAGCAATGGAGGTTTTGATAGAATCCATGGAGGTTTTGGTTATGGGATGAGAAACGAGACTGGAGAAGATTTCTTGAATGTTGCACTAGCCTACGATTTGATGTTAGTGAACACCTTTTTTCAAAAAAGGGAGTCACACCTAATCACTTATCATAGTGGCCAAAATTGTAGTCAGATTGATTTCTTTCTGGCTAGAAGAGAAGATAGAACTTCTTGTGTCGACTGTAAGGTTTACCCTGAGAGTGTGTCGCTACGCAACATAAGCTGGTAGTCTTGGATGTTCGGTTCAACAAAGTACTTACAATGAAGAAGAGGGCTCAGAACCCAAGGAAAAGGTGGTGGAAGCTTAAGGAGGGAAAAGAGAGAGAGTTCAATGAAAGAATGTTGCACGATGGACCTTGGGAGTTTGATGGAGAAGTAAATGCAATATGGAATGAGATGGCTAAGTGTATTCAAAATTTGGGAAGGAGGGTGTTGGGAGAAAGTAAAGGAAATGGATTTCATACAAAGGAAACATGGTGGTGGAATGGAGAGGTGCAAGAGGCAATTAAATATAAGAAGGAGTGCTTTAGATCTTTGCATAAAGGTCCCAGTGAAGAGAACTTGCAGAAGTTTAGATTGGCGAGAAAAAATGCAAAGAAAGCAGTGCGAGAAGCTAGGGGCAAGATTTTCGACGAGTTGTATAAAAATCTTGGGAGCAAGTATAACACCTCATAAAGTTAAATGTGTATTTTGAATTGTAATGTGATATTAAAACTGATGGATTAGTGAAAATCCGAGAATGATGGCCAAAATGGGCAAAAAGGGCAAAATGGTAACTGACCAGCCATGTATTCTGGGGCATAAAAAATTGTGTTAGAGATTTCATATGACAAAAATAATGCTAAAAATGGACTCAGGGCGGAAAATTGAGTGAGTAGGCAAATTTGTGAAAAATTGATGAATAGTGACTTTTTAAGTGTAAAATACTGTGGTATGAGTGTACCGATAAGTGTGAAATTTTTATCAATATTTTTAGGAAATAAAAATAGGTCATGGACCAGAAAAATATGTAGATTAAGAATTTATGATCAGAATCATTGTCGGGATTAAAGTTAAATCGCGTGTGGGACCCGCGGGACCAAAATCCACTTGGCCCCCACACTTTCCCCACGCCTCCCTTCTCCTTTTCTTTCCTCCTCACCCGTAAGCTTCCTCCATTTTTCAAGAACAAAGAACCTATTCCTCTCTTCTTCACCATTTGAGCATTTCCCCACCAAATCACTTGGTTTTGGTGTTGAAATTTATTGTAAACAACCTTCTAAAGCCATTGGTGATACTCTCAAACCTTGAAATCGCCTCCTTTGTGCGTTTTGGAGCAGGGACAGATTCGAACCATTGAAGTTTTGTGGTGTTTTTGAAGGTTTTGATCTTCCTTTGCTTAGTGAAGCCTTGGTGGTGTGTCTACCATAGATTGTGAGTATATTTGTGGTATCTTTATGGTTGATTTTGTAGATCTAGAAATTTATGCACTAAGTCTTTAATCTTAGATGTGTGATGATAGAGAGCCCAAATGGAAAAATGCTATTAGATGAAAATGCCTTAGAATGATGCTTGTAAGCTAGAAATGCTATGATAAATTTTGGTGAAAAAGTTAGATTTTTAACTTAGGAAAAATTTGGGAAATTTCATGAAATTTGAGGTTTTGTGTAATTTGGAAAATTGTTGATCATGATGTTGATCATTGTAGGGTGCCTCACACGGACGTGATTGTGGAGGATTGAATTGGAGCGTACGTGTGGAAGGGAACAGTTAGTGTTGAGGTAAACCCTTGGAACTGGGGTTTAATCCCTTGTGTGCTCCACCACACCTAGTGGAAGGTTGTGGTTGGATTTTGTGGTTATAGCATTGTGTGATTATGTGCTTTCATGCCATATTGCTTGTTATGTGTGAAAATTGTTTGGTCACTGGCCAGTTGACGTGTGTTGGTTTGGACATCCGCTGGATAATTCCGCTGGGAATTCCAGTTGGGTTTTGCCGTGGGGTCGACTCTGGGAGCGACACCAGGATGATCCAAACGTGGGACTTCCACTGGATAGGGCTCATGAGGAGTTCCAGTTGGGTTTTGCCATGGAGTCTTCTCAACCATGGGAGAAGCGCCAGGAAGGTCTCGGGAGTTATATGATGGAGTCCTTGAACGTAAATCCAATTGTGGATGTTCTCGGTTTGTCTCCAGTTGTTGGTAATATTGTATGTCATGCATATTATATGATGTTATATTTGCACATTGAGTTAGCCATGGAGTGGAGAAAGCCTCTAGCTCCATTGGTTTACTGAGATATATTTGTATATCTCACCCCGTGTTTGGGGGACCACATTTCCGGGCATTATGAGCCGGGAGGAGCTTCGGGCAAGAAGCCCGCTTAGTGGACAGCGGATTGCTTATGGTGCATGGTGCTAGCATGGCATTTTGGAGGAGTTTATGGAGTGCACATAGCATGTCATTTAGTAGTTTGAGACTTAGGTCATGAACATATTGCATGATGTGATTTCCATGCTTTTGTAGTGTTCATGATTACTTTCTAAGTCTTGTTTATTGCTTATTATTCATGCCATGGATAAATTGTATAATTTTAGTGAGCATGGGACTTGTCCATTGCCACATTTCTTGTATTTGAAGCCTTGGCATATTATGTTGTAAATGGTCCATTCTTGTTGTAAAATGGCCATTAACTTAAGTACCTTGTAATTGATGCATTCTTATATGAAAATGCATGATGGAAGGGCCTAGAGCCTACATTAGGGTATGTGTAAGGTTTGTGTGGAGTATTAAGGTGTTAGGAATGGATTATACCAATCTTTTTGAACTGAAAAAGCTGTAATCTTTCATTTCTACTGCATAGTAATCGATTACCCAAGCATGGTAATCGATTACCATGCAACAGGGGACGAAATTCTTTCTACTGTCTGCCTGGTAATCGATTACCAGAGGCTTGGTAATCGATTACCAAGTGGAGTAATCGATTACCCAAGCTTGGTAATCGATTACTAGAGAACAGGGGATTGAAAATTGGCTACTGCCTCATTTTGGTAACTGGTGGTAATCGATTACCACCCCCCAGTAATCGATTACCATAGTGTGAATTTTGAAAATTCATGTTTTTCTAGACTAAAAGAAAGGGGATTAGCTTAGTCTGTAGAACTCCAAATGGTGCGCGGTTTGAAACCACGCGTAGCTAATGTAAAGGACTAGAACATGGTAAGATGTGAAAGTATTATGATGAGTTTAAATGAGTTGAATAAAAAAAGATTAGTGATGTTAGTAAACTGAATGATTCCGCGAAATGCATTTACGATTATAGTGTTGTTTTAATTGATTACGGAAAATGTTATTGTTTACTAAAAGGAATGTGTTAAAGGAGAAAAAAAAGTTGCCCGTAATTTAATTAACTCAATTACTGTGATTGTAACTGCGCTTAATATCATAATCAATGTTAACCATACCGGTACGTAACGGGCTGTTACATTTTATGGTATCAGAGCAGTTTTGTGAGGGAACTCTGATTGTGTATGTTTGTATTTTGTGTTCCATAGCTATCTGTGAACTATTTATGATTAATGTATATGTGATTCCTCAGTGTGGGTCTGATCAACTCATTCCTTAGTGTTAGATGTACAGATATCATGAGTAGGGCGTGTGGTCGCCGTGGGGCACGTGGTGCAGGTCCTTTGCCACCGGATCCGATCACTGCAGTACTGAATGCTCTGCAGGCGGAAACGGCTGCAAATAGAAACATGACTGAAAACCTGATGAAGTCTAATCAGGATATGATGCAAGCCTTTATGGCAAAGATGAGGGCCGATAGAAACCGTCCTCGGAGGGATGATTCACCTCCACACACGGCTACGGTGACTCCTACACCGACGCCATCTGTTACCCCTCAACAAGGGGAGAGTGGGGCTAGTCACCACACTGGTGAGGCTAGTCATCATACCACTGACCCTAGTTATGTTCCTGATCCGTCATCTGTTGCTCAATCCACTGGGGTTGCAGGGCAGATATTTGATAATGCTGATGATGAGCGTAGGCTCATATCCTTTAGGAAACATAAGCCACCCGCATTTCTGGGGTCAAGGGACCCCGAAGGAGGTTACTACTTGGTTAAGGGGAATGGATAAGATTTTCCAAGTGATGAGATTTCAAGATCCACAGAAGTTGTTGTATTCTGTTTATATGCTGGAGGGTGATGCCCAGGAGTGGTGGGACAATGTGTCTCGCCCTTATGCTATTCAGGGTGAGGAAATTTCCTGGACTATGTTTGAAGGTTTGTCTCATGAAGAATATTTTTCCCGTGATGTCCGGGAGGCAAATCAAGGTGAGTTTGATAGTCTTGTGCAGGGAGTCATGACTGTGGATGCCTATGTGGCAAAATTTAATGAATTGGTAAAGTTTGCAAATTATGGAGGTACTCTACCTACTCCTGAGTTTTTGTCAGCTAAATTCCAAAGAGGGCTGAATGAAAAGATTGCTAAGAGAATGTCGAATACTGTGGTGAGAAACTTTGCTGATTTGGTGACCCAATGTAAGAGGGTCGAGACTGTATATGGTAGATATCCGAAATCTGATACGGCGAAGGAACAAGAAATTAAGAGGACACCTGGTCCTTCAGGTAATACTAATAGAGGAGGCTTCAATAATAATAACAGGGGCAGGGGGTTGCATGTAAGGCAGCCTCCTGGTCAATTCAAGAGGGGTGGAACCCCTGGGGGTGGTGGTGCTGCGGACAGATATTTTACCCCACAATGTGGGAAGTGCAAGAAATATCACAGAGGTGTATGTGGTGCTGGTCCGTTGGCTTGTTTTAAATGTGGTCAGAATGGCCACTTTGCTTGAAATTGTCCATCTTCTTCGGGGCAGGCTGCGAATCTGCAGGCCTTGCCGACCGCGACTACTATTGCTACTCCTACTGCTGCTGTTCCTATTGTGGGACAAGTATATACTACAAATGCTCAACATACTGAAAAGGCTTCGAATTTGGTAAAAGGTATAATTTTTCTCTCTAATGCTGATTTGTCTGTGTTATTTGATTCGGGAGCAACGCATTCTTTTGTGGCGGACTATGTGGCTAAAGCGTTGGACTTAAGAGTAACACGAATGATTCCTCCGATGCGTATTACTACCGCTACAGGTGAGGTTAGTGAATCGTCTTGGATTTGCGAAGATGTGAAGTTCACCTATTTAGGCAGAGGTTACACTATTGATTTAATTATCTTACCCCTGGCCTCTGTCAATTTGATTTTGGGGATGGATTGGTTGTCTCGGAACTACGCAATGATTGATTGCTGCGGAAAGAGGTTGTTGCTATCTCACGAGAGGCCGTCTGTTTGTCCGTCCTTGTATTTGTCTGTCAGTCAAACTGTGAAAGCCTTGAAGGCTGGAGATCTGGGTTATGTCCTTTTGGGAGGATTGGTGGGTGACAAAAAGGAGGAGATTTCTTCGATTCCGGTTGTTAATGAGTTTGAGGATGTATTCCCTGATGAGATACCGGAATTTCCGCCTGAGAGAGAGATTGAATTCTCGATTGACCTATTGCCTGGTGTGGGGCCGATCTCCTTGGCTCCATACCGGATGTCGCCACTTGAGTTGGCCGAGTTGAAGCAACACATTGAGGAACTATCTGCGAAGAATTTTATTAGGCCGAGTGTATCTCCGTGGGGAGCACCGGTGATATTTGTGAAGAAAAAGGATGGTAGCATGAGATTGTGCACTGACTACCGACAGTTGAATAAAGTGACTATTAAGAACCGGTACCCGTTGCCGCGCATTGATGATTTATTAGATCAGCTAAGGGATGCTTGTGTGTTTTCGAAGATTGATCTCCGGTCCGGATATCACCAGATTCGGATTAAACCGGAGGATGTACCTAAAACAGCTTTCCGATCCAGATATGGACATTTTGAATATCAAGTGATTCCTTTTGGGCTTACAAATGCCCCTGCGGTGTTCATGGATTATATGAACCGCATTTTAAATCGTATTTGGACCAGTTTGTAATTGTATTTATTGATGACATCTTGATCTATTCTAAGAGTAAGGAGGAGCACATCGACCATTTGAGGACTGTGTTGCAGGTGCTGAAGGATAAGAAATTATATGCTAAACCGTCTAAGTGTGAATTCTGGTTGTCTGAGGTGCAATTTTTGGGTCATGTTATTTCTGCAAGCGGTGTTGCAGTGGATCCAAGCAAGATTGAAGCGGTAAGCGACTGGGAACGACCTAAGACTGTGACTGAGATTAGAAGTTTTCTGGGGCTTGCTGGTTATTATCGCCGATTTATACAGGGATTTTCTGTAATGGTTCTACCGTTGACCCGATTGACGCGAAAGGATACTCCTTTTGTGTGGACCCAGGAATGTGAGGACTGTTTTCTGTTACTCAAAGAGAATTTGACCACTGCTCCGGTGTTAACTCTACCTGATCCGGAGGGTGAGTTTGTTTTATATTGTGATGCTTCTAAGAAAGGTTTAGGGAGCGTACTGATGCAGGAAGGAAAAGTGATTGCTTATGCGTCCAGACAGTTAAAGCCGCATGAAGAGAATTATCCGACGCATGACTTAGAACTCGCTGCTATTGTGTTTGCCTTGAAAATCTGGAGGCACTTTCTGTATGGGATGAAGTTTGCTGTGTTCAGTGATCATAAAAGCTTAAAATATTTGTTTGATCAGAAGGAGCTGAATATGAGGCAGCGTAGATCGGTTGAATTCTTGAAAGACTATGACTTTGAGCTGAAATATCACCCGGGAAAGGCTAATGTTGTAGCAGATGCGTTGAGTAGGAAGTCTGTCAATTTATCTCATATGATGATGTGGGACAATGAAGTGATTGAACAATTTCGGGACATGAAAATAACAGATTTCTTTGCAGGGAGAATGTGTGATATGGAGTTGACTCGGATTGAGAACGAGCTGCACGAAAAGATTAAAGAGACTCAAATTCAGAATGAAAGTATCAAATATTTGAAAGGCCAGAGTGACATATCTGTTAATGAACAGGGATTATTGTTATATCAGGGCAGGATTGTTGTGCCCAAGGAACTTGCAGAGGAAGTTATGACGGAGGCCCATAAGGGTCAATATGCTATCCACCCAGGTGCCACAAAAATGTACCAAGATTTGAAAGTTAAGTTCTGGTAGCCTGGGATGAAAAGGGATGTTGCCGAGTACGTATCTAAGTGCTTGGTGTGTCAAAAAGTAAAAATAGAGCATCAGAAACCTGCTGGATTACTTCAGCCGCTGGATATACCAGAATGGAAATGGGAGAGTATTTCGATGGATTTCGTTGTGGGATTGCCTCGAACTCAGGCTGGTTACGATTCGATTTGGGTTATTGTGGACCGACTTACGAAGTCTGAACATTTTCTACCAGTACGAGTGGATTTTACCACAGAGAAATTGGCTACGTTGTATGTAAAGGAGATTGTTAGACTCCATGGGATACCGATTAGCATTGTCAGTGATCGGGACCCGAAATTTACTTCACGTTTTTGGGGAGCTTTACAGCAGGATTTTGGCACTCAACATCGACTGAGCACTGCGTATCACTCGCAAACTGATGGTCAGACTGAGAGGACCATACAGACACCTGAGGATATTCTGAGAGCTTGCACATTGGAACATGGTACTGCCTGGGATAGGTACTTACCATTGGTGGAGTTTTCTTATAATAACAGTTTTCACTCTAGTCTGGGTATGGCACCGTATGAGGTATTGTATGGGAGGAGGTGTCGTACTCTTACTTGTTGGACTGAGGTAGGCGATAAAGAAAGATTTGGTCCGGATTTTGTGCAGGAAACAATAGTGCAAATTGAAATGATCAGAGAAAAATTTAAACAGGCACAGAATCGGCAGAAAAGCTACTATACAACAAGCATAGACCGCTAGAATTTGAGGAAGGTGACCAGGTTTTTGTACGATTATCCCCGGTCACAGGTGTTGGCCGTGCGTTGGGTGTGAGGAAGCTGAGTCCACGGTTCATTGGACCGTATCAAATCATGAAAAGAGTCGGATTGGTGGCCTATCAGCTTGCCTTACCCCCTTAGTTATCCAATTTACATGATGTTTTTCATGTGTCGCAGTTGCGACGTTAAGTTCGGATGAATCACATGTGGTGATACCGGATAATATTGAAATCAGGGAGAACTTGAAGACTCCCATTGGTCCTATTGCAATATTGGACCGCAGTGAAAAGAGACTGAGAAGTAAAGTTATTCCCATGTTAAAGATTCAGTGGGAAGGCCGCACACCTGAGGAGGCTACTTGGGAGCGGGAGGACGAGATTCTCCGGCTGTATCCTGAGTTAGCGAGCAGGTATGATTTAATTTTGCGGACAGAATTTCTAAAAAGAGGGGTGAATATAACACCTCATAAAGTTAAATGTGTATTTTGAATTGTAATGTGATATTAAAACTGATGGATTAGTGAAAATCCGAGAATGATGGCCAAAATGGGCAAAAAGGGCAAAATAGTAACTGACCAGCCATGTATTTTGAGACATAAAAAATTGAGTTAGAGATTTCATATGACAAAAAATAATGCTGGAAATGGAATCAGGGCGGAAAATTGAGTGAATAGGCAATTTGGGAAAAATTGATGAATAGTGACTTTTTAAGTGTAAAATACTGTGGTATGAGTGTACCGATAAGTGTGAAATTTTTATCAATATTTTTAAGAAATAAAAATATGTCATGGACCAGAAAATTATGTAGATTAAGAATTTATGATCAGAATTATTGTCGGGATTAAAGTTAAATCAAGTGTGGGACCCGCGGGATCAAAACCCACTTGGCCCCCACACTTTCCCCACGCCTCCCTTCTCCTTTTCTTTCCTCCTCACCCGTAAGCTTCCTCCATTTTTCAAGAACAAAGAACCCATTCCTCTCTTCTTCACCATTTGAGCATTTCCCCACCAAATCACTTGGTTTTGGTGTTAAAATTTATTGTAAAAACCTTCTAAAGCCATTGGTGATACTCTCAAACCTTGAAATCGCCTCCTTTGTGCGTTTTGGAGCAGGGACAGATCCGAACCATTGAGGTTTTGTGGTGTTTTTGAAGGTTTTGATCTTCCTTTGCTTAGTGAAGCCTTGGTGGTGTGTCTACCATAGATTGTGAGTATATTTGTGGTATCTTTATGGTTGATTTTGTAGATCTAGAAATTTATGCACTAAGTCTTTAATCTTAGATGTGTGATGATAGAGAGCCCAAATGGAAAAATGCTATTAGATGAAAATGCCTTAGAATGATGCTTGTAAGCTAGAAATGCTATGATAAATTTTGGTGAAAAAGTTAGATTTTTAACTTAGGAAAAATTTTGGAAATTTCATGAAATTTGAGGTTTTGTGTAATTTGAAAAATTGTTGATCATGATGTTGATCATTGTAGGGTGCCTCACACGGACGTGATTGTGGAGGATTGAATTGGAGCGTACGTGTGGAACGGAACAGTTAGTGTTGAGGTAAACCCTTGGAACTGGGGCTTAATCCCTTGTGTGCTCCACCACACCTAGTGGAAGGTTGTGGTTGGATTTTGTGGTTATAGCATTGTGTGATTATGTGCTTTCATGCCATATTGCTTGTTATGTGTGAAAATTGCTTGGTCACTGGCCAGTTGACGTGTGTTGGTTTGGACATCCGCTGGATAATTCCGCTGGGAATTCCAGTTGGGTTTTGCCGTGGGGTTGACTCTGGGAGCGACACCAGGATGATCCAAACGTGGGACTTCCACTGGATAGGGCTCATGAGGAGTTCCAGTTGGGTTTTGCCATGGAGTGTTCTCAACCATGAGAGAGGTGCCAGGAAGGTCTCGGGAGTTATATGATGGAGTCCTTGAACGTAAATCCAATTGTGGATGTTCTCGGTTTGTCTCCAGTTGTTGGTAATATTGTATGTCATGCATATTATATGATGTTATATTTGCACATTGAGTGAGCCATGGAGTGGAGAAAGCCTCTAGCTCCATTG
Organism: Gastrolobium villosum; assembly: GCA_032173675.1. Lineage (NCBI taxonomy): Eukaryota > Viridiplantae > Streptophyta > Magnoliopsida > Fabales > Fabaceae > Gastrolobium > Gastrolobium villosum. The sequence continues at coordinate 27,062 of JAVKPL010009219.1, forward strand.
GTTTACTGAGATATATTTGTATATCTCACCCCGTGTTTGGGGGACCACATTTCAGGGCATTATGAGCCGGGAGGAGCTTCGGGCAAGAAGCCCGCTTAGTGGACAGCGGATTGCTTATGGTGCATGGTGCTAGCATGGCATTTTGGAGGAGTTTATGGAGTGCACATAGCATGTCACTTAGTAGTTTGAGACTTAGGTCATGAACATATTGCATGATGTGATTTCCATGCTTTTGTAGTGTTCATGATTACTTTCTAAGTCTTGTTTATTGATTATTATTCATGCCATGGATAAATTGTATAATTTGAGTGAGCATGGGACTTGTCCATTGCCATATTTATTGTAATTGAGGCCTTGTCACGTTATGTTGTAAATGGTCGATTCTTGTTGTAAAATGGCCATTAACTTAAGTACCTTGTAATTGATGCATTCTTATATGAAAATGCATGATGGAAGGGCCTAGAGCCTACATTAGGGTATGTCTAAGGTTTGTGTGGAGTATTAAGGTGTTAGGAATGGATTATACCACTCTTTTTGAACTGAAAAAGCTGTAATCTGTCATTTTTACTGCATAGTAATCGATTACCCAAGCATGGTAATCGATTACCATGCAACAGGGGACGAAATTAATGCTACTGTCTGCCTGGTAATCGATTACCAGAGGCTTGGTAATCGATTACCAAGTGGAGTAATCGATTACCCAAGCTTGGTAATCGATTACCAGAGAACAGGGGATTGAAAATTGGCTACTGCCTCATTTTGGTAACTGGTGGTAATCGATTACCACCCCCTGGTAATCGATTACCATAGTGTAAATTTTGAAAATTCATGTTTTTCTAGACTAAAAGAAAGAGGCTTAACTTAGTCTGTAGAACTCCAAATGGTGCGCGGTTTGAAACCACGTGTAGCTAATGTAAAGGACTAGAACATGGTAAGATGTGAAAGTATTATGATGAGTTTAAATGAGTTGAATAAATAGAAAGATTAGTGATGTTAGTAAACTGAATGATTCCGCGAAATGCATTTACGATTATAGTGTTGTTTTAATTGATTACGGAAAAGGTTATTGTTTACTAAAAGGAATGTGTTAAAGGAGAAAAAAAAAAGTTGCCCGTAATTTAATTAACTTAATTACTGTGATTGTAACTGCGCTTAATATCATAATCAATGTTAACAATACCGGTACGTAACGGGCTGTTACAACAAGGATGGTGAAAGAGGTGTTTATAAACTTGCAAAGATAAGGGATAAGAAAAGTAAAGACCTCACCCAAGTTAGATGCATCAAGGATGAAAATCAAAAACTTCTGATGAGAGATGAAGATGTAAATAAAAGATGGTTGAACTACTTTAACAAGCTGTTTAATGGGGATGGAGATACAAGCGAGGTGGACTTGGAGGACGCGTATGATGATATGAATAGAAGATTTGTACGCAGAATTGATACACATGAAGTTAAGAAGGCTTTAAAGAGGATGAAGACTAATAAAGCCTTGGGGCCTGATGGTTTCCCTATTGAAGTGTGGAGAGGCCTAGGGGATGTGGCAATAAAATGGTTGACCAATCTTTTCAATAAGATTCTCCTGACAAATAAGATGCCTGATGCTTGGAGGAGAAGTATGATTGTGCCTATCTACAAAAACAAGGGAGATATACAGAATTGTTCAAACTATAGAGGCATTAAGCTAATGAGCCATACTATGAAGTTGTGGGAGAGGGTTATTGAACATCGCTTGAGGAGAGATATCAAGGTTTCTGTAAATCAATTTGGATTTATGCCAGGAAGATGTACCATGGAAGCCATTTTCTTGACGCGAAAACTTATGGAAAGATACCAAGAAAAGAAGAAGGACTTGCATATGGTGTTCATAGACCTTGAGAAAGCATACGATAGGGTTCCAAGGAAAGTTTTATGGTGGGTTCTGGAGAAGAAAAAGGTTCCATCAAAGTATGTAAAGGCAATCCAGGATATGTATGATGGGGCTACTACATGTGTAAAAGCTTGTAACGGAACATCAAGTTATTTTCCTATCACGGTTGGTGTACACCAAGGGTCGGCTCTAAGTCCTTATCTTTTTGCCTTAGTTATGGATGAACTAACAAAAGATATTCAAGAGGAAGTGCCATGGTGTATGCTTTTTGCAGACGATATTATGCTTATTGATGAGAGCAAGGAGGGTGTTAATAGAAAACTTGAATTATGGAGAAGCACATTGGAATCCAAAGGATTCACATTAAGTCAAAGCAAGACTGAGTATCTGAAGTGTGAGTTTTCTCTGGTACGAGATGGGGACCAAGAGCCCGTGCATTTAATTGGTCAAGAGGTACCCAAAAAAGATGCTTTTAAATACTTGGGCTCCATTTTACAAAAAGGTGGAGAGATTGATGAGGATGTTAATAATAGAATCATAGCAGGGTGGATGAAATGGCGCAGTGCATATGGGTTTTTGTGTGACCGCAAAATCCCCCTTAAGTTAAAAGGAAAATTCTATAAAACGGCAGTAAGACCGGCAATGCTATATGGAGCGGAATGCTGGCCAGCACATAGGCAACATGAGCATAAGATGGGAGTAGCAGAGATGAGGATGTTAAGGTGGATGTGTGGTTACACAAAGATGGATAAGATAAGAAATGAAGATATTCGACGAAAGGTCGGAGTAGTACCGGTTGCCGAGAAGATGAGAGAACATAGATTGAGGTGGTTTGGGCACGTGATGAGAAGACCTCTGGATGCTCCTGTAAGAACATAAGTTTTTTACCAAGAGCTCAACATAAAAAGAGGCAGAGGTCGGTCGAAACTTACTTGGGGGAAGGTAGTAAAACAAGATTTAATGGAGTGGGATATAGATTGGCGGATGGTATGTCTTAGAACGGAATGGAGAAAAGCTATAAGTATGGTGGAGGGTTAGACCCGTGGTTATTCCTATGTTCCAGATGGTCCCTTTTTAGTCCTTTTTCCCTTCATTTCCCCCACTTCTTCTTGTCCCTTTCTTTTTCACTTTTATTTATTTATATATTCTATTACACACACACACACACACATATATATATATATATTTACTATTATTTTTATTTTTATTTTATTTTTTTCAACAATTTTATATCTTTCATGTGGGTTCATCTACCACCGACCCCAATTAATTTGGGATAAAGGTGATGTTGATGTTGATGTTGAAACATGGAGGGCCTAGCCCAGAAAAAATTAAAGAGAAAGCTGATGCATGCTGGAGGACACATGCTCCATCAGCAGGTACTTACAAAAGTCACTCCAAAAAGGAAAAACACTAACAGGGGGAGAAGGGAAATACATCAGCTCACCACCCCTGCAACTAAAGCCAAACTTAGCCAGACTATCAGAACAAAGATTAAACTCCCTAGGGACATATTCTAAATGAATATAATCAAAGGCTTGCAAAGCACTTTTTAAACTGCTCATCAAAGGGGAAAAATCAACATTAGCAAACAAAGGATCAGCACACAAAAGAGCTTCCTTACTATCACTTCCAATCCAAACCTTGGAGATCTTCAAATCCTCAGCAAGCTTTAGGCCATGAATAACTCCCCAAATCTCTGCTTCCAGAGGAGAACAAATACCAATGTTATAGGAGAAACCCCCACCCAATCACCACGGTCAGAACAAACAACACCACCACAGGACCCCAACTTTGAGACAAGATTAACAGCTCCATCAACATAAACTCTTAAAGAATCCTTCTCAAGCTGACAAGGGATACCAGAAGCAAGGGGAGACTCCTCCTTATAAACAAAAGGATCATCAACATTTCGGTTCATGTCACGAAGATAGCAAAGAATTCTGGTAGTAGGATCACTAGGCCAGGAGAAAGACACATCATGAACCACTCGATTCCTCCACTGCCACAAGTGCCAGCAAGCAACATAAAAGAGTTCTTTCCAAGGCTACCAAAGGTTAGAAGAAAAAGGCTTGGAAATATTAATTCTAAACCAATCCAACCCATCCACCGTAAGAAAAGAACTAGGAATCCTGCCTTCAAAGCAGCTATCCCAAAAACCCCTAGCACCCTTACAATCCCTAAACACATGCATAATTATCTCCTCACTAGACAGACAGATAGGGCAAAGAAATTCCCCACCACTCCAAGAACAGGTTAAGCTTCTAACCGGAAGCTTATTAAGACAGGCTAACCATAAGAACACAGCAATTCTATAAGGCCCTCTCCATTTCCACAAGTTGGACCAAATCTTGTCCTTTCCCACAGCAGACTCAGTTAGTTGACAGTAAGCATTCCTAACTAGAGATTTGTTAGGAGTGCTTCTTTTCCAACAGATCCAATCATCATATTTACAAGGATCGGGAGGAGCAATCTTCTTCAACTTATTGAGGGAGTCTTCATCAAGATACTGCGTTAACAGAACCCAATCCCAATCACCAGTTAAAGAGTCCACCAGATCACAAACTTTCAAATCCATGATACATAAGGGGGGCTTGACACTAGCTAGATCAAATAACTTAGCCTGCTAATCACCCCAAATATCCAACCAGAAGAAAATGGGCTCTCCATTACCAACCACCCAGAAAAGGTTCTGAGCTAATCTATCTCTAGCAGAACATATACTTTTCCACAAAACAGAGTCACTGTTTTTAACAATCAGACCCCTTTTCGGGTCCTGCTGCCTACCATACTTCCCAAGGAGCACCTTTGCCCAAAGGCTATCATGATCAGAAATAAGATGCCAAGCAATCTTATGCATAAAAGCTTCATTCTGGAATCTTAAATTAATAAAACCAAGCCCTCCACACTCCCTAGAGCTACACACCTTATCCCAAGCCACATAATGAGCTCTTTTCTTCTCATCAGTATCACCCCAAATAAAGCTTCTTTGAATCTTCTCAATCTCATCTAATTTAGTTAAAATTCAAAAGGGGATAAAGTATTATGATTAGATCAATATTGCATATTTTATATGTCTATCATCATATGGTGAATTATTCATGTCCTTTTCATATACCAACATTCTTATTATCATATATAATTTTAAAATCTATTAATAAAAGGCCAATTAATGAAAACATTAAGCGCAAAAAGAACAAATTAGATTAAAAATTAAAAAATATGATTCAAAGTATATCAAGATTTAAGAAGGTTTCATCTAACCCTAACATAAGAAAAATAATAAATCATAAAGAAAAAAATAAGAGTGCTAGATTTTTTATTGTTTTAAACGATCTCTATAAAATCTCCACCCTAGATTTCTCATTCTCCCTTTTGTATGAACATATCACTCAGGCACTGCGTTCTTGAGATCTCGGGGGATCAAATTTTTGTGTGCACAAGTTACCCGTACCGAGGCGTAAAGTGTGAGCGATTACGCGTTGGGCTGTCCGAAAGAAGCTTGATTTATGCATACAAAAAAAACAAAAAAAAAAGAGTACTAAAATTAATCTAATTTCACAAACAAAAGTGAATTTGACGATAATTGATCTAGTAACTCCAATTTTTATCATTCAATCCACTTTCATCCTTAACTTAGGAATTTTAAAACTCTTTTATCAATTAGCAAGCGGTAAAAACCAACTTAGTTTCAGTTCTATATCATGACAAAGTGGGTAAGCTATTTGTTAAAAGTTTTACAGTACTTGGGGACCAAATTCATTAGTTTACGGATTTAAATATGAGTTTTATGTTTATCATGTAACATAATACAACTCCATTTTCCTACACACACATTAAAGAGGTGGGGTCCACATATTTTTTTTTTCTTTCATCATTTCACTTTCTCTCTCCTTTATGTTGCGTGTGTTGGAAACAACACTTAAATTATGTTAAATAACATTAATAAAACCCTTTAAATATTAAAACAAAAGTGTGAGTGTGTCACTACTCACTGCTCCTCCAAACTTGCCAACTAAAAAAGAGTACCCTTTGTCATTTTTGGATTCAAATCTTATGAGAGATTATTTTGGCCCAATTGTTATTTGATTTGTATTATACAACTAAGGGCAAGTTTGTGTTTTTCAACTAATTCACTTTTCTATTCTAGTTAATCATTCTTTAATTATATGAAATAATAATCTCTACTTATAAATCTATTTTGTTTTATATTACTATAATTTTCCAAAAATTATATATATTTTGAATTTATTGTTTGTCATATCACATGACATAAGGTTATGTCACGCCACCCAAAAAATATATCATTTTAGTAGTTCTAGGAATTAATGAAGGTGTTTTAATATTTTTGTTTATTTATTTACCAAAACGCCCTTTGTTAATCTTTTGAACTCCCAAAACAATGTAATTTTCGAATGATATGATAACTTAATGTCATATGACATAATATGATAAACTCATATATCTAATTCATATAAATTAACAACCTTACTATATAACATGAAAGCCTTTTAGCATGAACATGAATCATACAAAAAAGTAGTGTAAGATAAAACATATATAATCATCACATGAATGAATCAGTATAAGCCCATAAACATAACGTATTGCTTTCATTTCTTGCTCATTTTATGAATTTTTGAGCATATAAATGAACATTTTCTATCAATTAATTAAGGGAAAAAAGATACTTACATAAACCATTAAAATTATGGGTAAAACACTTCTTCCGCCACATTAGAAGAATTTTTTTGCAATTATAGACTTACCAAAATTTATACCATATTTTTTTATTTTATTTTTTTCAAAAAGTATTGGTAAAACACTTCTTCTGCCATATTAGAAGAATTTTTTTGCAACTATAGACTCACCAAAATTTATACCATATTTTTTTATTTTATTTTATTTTTCAAAAAATACTGTGCATCTCGCACTTGTTTTTCTCTGCTGAAAAATATAAACTCTGCATTAACAAGAGAGTTGTGGCTGCTATAAAGCCCAAACCAAAAAATGTGCCGGCTCGTCCGCTTTTGAAAGGGATTGAAAAATTCAGTCTGCCCAGTCCTGTTAGGCGGGTTAGCCCGTCAGCCTGAATCTATTTTATACTGATCCACTTTGGCCTGCTATCAATCCGCCAAAAAATGAGTCCATCCCATCTGTAACATCCTCGTCTCGAGCCGGTTCAATTAACATACATATGATACAAGCAGAAACAGCGGAAGACTTAACTTATGAAAATACGAGCTAACTTTTTCTTTTTCTTTAATCCTTTTTCACATGACATATCGCATTGCATACTTCTTCTAATTTAATTCTTATTTGACGGAGACGAAAATCGGGAAGAGTAACTTCTGTAAATCGGACAACCGGGGATTTGCAAATCCCACTCTCAAGGTACCCTGATAGACAATTTATACAGTATATACTTTCATACATACCATATATCCATATAGGATCATATACCCATCCATGGGCGCATGCATAACTTGACTCCGTGCCACTATGTCTAACAACATGTAATCCAACATATAAACATAAACTGAATACTACATCATCATATCAACATGCCTGAATACTCAAATGTACATGCATCCAACCGAAAGACATGTACAAAACATATACAGGCCACATACCAAATAAAAGATCAGACATCATGATCACCCAATGTATAGGACACTATACAACAGTACATGTTCTCCAAAAATAACATCTATAATAAATAGTAGCCTCCGACTACCCAGAACTCCATATCATCATACTAGTACCTCTAGCCACGGTTAATGTCCTTTTCCCATGAGGGCTCTTCAATTAACTGTGTTCTTGAAATCATATCCCCAAACGGGGTTAGAGACGAATCTCTAGTAAGCTCCATGTTTATAGAGAACTCTCCATACCCTGGGCTCACTTCCTGCATGACAGTCAGATACATAATATACAAAACATCATATAACCAATTATACTGAATATATCTCGTATAACATATCATATAATCAAATATCATAACTAAACAAAGCATATACACAAATCTTATCAGAGACGTACGCAGTCATTCACAAGAGATGACCCCAAGCGGAAATCAACGCACGTAACAAATATCATAACTAAACAAAACATAAACACAAACCTTATCAGAGACGTACGCAGTCATTCCCAAGGGATGACCGATAGCGGAAATCAACGCACGTAACAAATATCATAACTAAACAAAGCATAAACACAAATCTTATCAGAGACGTACGCATTCATTCCCAAGGGATGACCCCAAAACGCACGTAACAAATATCATATACAAGAATCATCACAATAATCACATCAGAACAAAGCGTGTTATATCAGAGACGTACGCAATCATTCCCAAGGGATGACCCCAAGCGGAAATCAACGTACATAACAAATATCATTTACAAAATCCTCATACATATCACATAAAACATGTCATATAATCAAATATCATAACTAAACAAAACATATACCCATATTATATCAGAGGCGTGCGCCGTTATTCCCAAGCGGAAATTAACCCACATGTTCCCAAGGGAGGACCCCAAGTGGAACCAGAACATGTCAGAGGCGTACATCGTCAATCTCAGGGAAACCCCAAGAAGACATCAGTGTACATAGGATCAATGGCCAAAGATCATCACATAACAGAGGTGTACACAATTAATCCCAAGGGAGGGCCCCAAGCGGAAAGCAATGCACATGTTCCCAAGGGAGGACCCCCAAGCGGAACTCAACATATAACAGATATATACACACTTAGTCCCCAGGGAGGACCCCAAGCGAACATCAGTGCATAAACAAGTCAATAGTCAGATATCAAAGTAAACATATTAAACCATATCATATCACATCATCATATAGCTCTATATAAATGCATCTATATCATATATCAAAACAACAGTCATACAATCCAACCATAGTCCACTAACCATGGTCGAGCACTCAAGTAGGAAAATACTCCTTAAACATAGAGCTTACCTTTTTGGAGCTTTACCAATTTGCTCACTCGTAACACAAGCTACCTATTTAGCTCCAAAGAAATCCAAAGACGCTCAGTCCCTAGGCACACCTAGAGAAAGAATCCAAAACAAAACTCAATAAAATGCTAAAATGCCATGTAATCACAAGACATACACTTTATTGTTTACCTTCATTTCTTTACATTTATGCCAATAAACAGTCAAGACCGTACTTTCATAAATTCTTTTATTAGACCATTTTAATGATAATTACTCACATAACAAGCAACCACCTTGGTACATATTTACCTAGGGTCCTTGAAGGGCCCAACTAAGCTTCCGAAATATCTTTTACAATTTTTAACAATTCCTAGTTCCAAAATCATACAATGGCCGAAGCCAATAACAAAGGAAACAAGGGATTTTCATCAATTCTTTTTACGGAACCATTGGTTCCTAGAACCCATAAATGACCCCAAGTTACTCATATATTCATATAACCATTTAAGCTTAAACTTTGCTTATTTTTCCTTCACAAGGCCGATGTAACACATACAAAAGGGTTAAGATATCTCTCAATATTTCTTAAACCCTTTCACTTCAAAATCATACTAAAGCCATGCATTAGAACCTAAACTTATCACCAAAATAATTTTTAACAATATCAACCCCCACATAACCCTATAGGCCGAATTCAAAGGGGAGGATTTTCCAAAGGATTATTGTTTATACTTTCCAATTAATCACTCAATTCACACTTCCAAATACATATAATCCTCCACAAACAATGCAATTACTTTTTTTTTGCTCCAAACCCTTAAATGCCCAATATGACCGAACCCTATATGGTAGCCTAAGGGAATTTCTTTCAATTTTTATACACACATTCATGTTGATTTAACACTATAACATCATAAACCATATTAATTCCTCATCAATTTCAAATTTCAAGCTACAAAATTCTCCATAACATATGCTCATAATATTCAAAACTTACATCATATAAATCAAACCATTAAAATGAGGATTTCTTACCTCAAATCGCTTATCCAAGGTCCAAAGAGAAAAACCCAATCAAAGCTCACTCAAAATTCACACTTTTGCACTTGGATGAATAGTGTCACGAATTTGAGAGGAGAAATAACTCTTCCCATAAGCGATTTCAGCTCAAACAAAGTGGTGGAATGGATTCACCACAATTTTTACTT
>JAVKPL010009220.1:0-36941 GCA_032173675.1 Gastrolobium villosum
CCACGGCAAATCTTTTTCCTCTATTCGACATTACATCTTCATCAAAGTTTTGGTCTAGGTTGGCCCATCTAGAATAAGTTAATTTCATCAATGCTTCATTCTAGTAGAAAAGGCATAGTGCTTCCACTTCTAGAATTTCAAATGGTCTTAAGAAGCAAACCTATGCTTCATGCAAGATGGAAGGCCATCGGAGAAATCAAGGAAAGAAACCCAACATATATGTCTAATGGCAAATGAGGACAAAAATGAATCCGAAACCGAGGTAAACTCTTCTTGCTCTACTATTTCCCCTTCATATGATGAGTTGTCTGACATGTTTGAAGAAATGCATAATGAAACTCTAAAACATGTTAAAAATCTTAGAGCATCAAGAAAAACTATTAGTTGTTTGGAAAAACAAGTTGCATCTTTAGAAAATGAGATTAAAGAATTAAAGGATGAAAATGAAACTCTCAAATTACTTGATGCTAGCATTGGTTGCATCAAATGCCTATCTTCAAATGATCATGCATCTTCATCATCATGTACATCATGCAAAGATCTAAGTAATGAAATTGATGATTTAAATGGAATTCTAAGCAAATTCACATGTGGAAGAGATAACTTAAATGTATTGCTTGGTAAACAAAGATGCATGTTTAACAAATCCGGTTTAGGCTTTGACACTAGCACACAAGAAAAATCATATAAAAACTTTTTCATTTCTCCATCCTACATGTCAAGTAGTCCATTCATTAAATGCTTTCATTGTGGTGGAAAAGGTCATAGTGCTTCCCACTTGTAAAATTAGAAGAAATGGTATTAAAGGGCAAAGGAAAGTATGGGTTCCTAAGGGAACTACGCCAAGACTAACACACAAGGACCCAACACGATGTGGGTACCAAAGATTAAATCTTGACTTTGTGATGTAGGTTTGTTTGAAAGCTAAGAGCTCCAAGTGGTACTTGGATAGTGGGTGCTCAAGTCACATGACGGGAGATGTAACTAAATTTCAATCATTCACAAAGAAAGAGCATGGACATGTGTCCTATGGTGATAACAACAAAGGAAAGATACTCGGCATCGGAAAAGTTGGTAATTCATTCTCTATCTCTATAGAAAATGTTTTACTCGTCGAGGGCCTTAGACATAACTTGCTTAGCATTAGTCAATTATGTGACAAAAATTATAGAGTCATTTTTGACTCAACCTCTTGTAAAATTGAAAGTATACTTGATGGGCAAGTTAAGTTTATTGGTCATAGAGTGGATAACATTTATATGATAGACTTAGATGGTATGCCTTCAAATGACGATAAATGTTTGATTAGTAAGGAAGATGACTCTTGGCTATGGCATAGAAGAATAGCACACATTGGCATGGGTCAATTAAGTAAATTGATATCCTTAGACTTAGTAATTGGATTGCCAAAGCTCAAATTTGAAAAAGATAAAGTTTGTGATGCTTGTCAAAATGGGAAAACAAGTAAAGGCTTCCTTTAAATCAAAAAATATTGTTTCTACCACAAAGCCTTTACAACTTTTACATATGGATCTTTTTGGACCAACTAGAACTATGAGCTTTGGTGGCAATTACTATGCTTTGGTCATTGTGGACGATTATTCTCGCTATACTTGGACATTATTTCTTACGTATAAAAGCGTGCTTTTAAATATTAGCCAAACTCATTCAAAATGAACAACTTGCTAGAACGGAGAATTTGAAAATCATGTTGAAGAAAATGAAAATAACCTTCCAAAATATTTTTGGGCATGTTAAATGAAAATAACCTTCCAAAATAAGCCGTTGGCACCGCATGTTATGTTATGAACCGTGCTTTAATCAGACCTATTTTGAAGAAAACTCCTTATGAACTTTACAGAGGGAGAAAACCCAATATTTCATATTTTCATGTCTTTGGTTGCAAATGTTTTGTTTGATGAAGGCATATTTCTAGGATATTCACTCACAAGTAGAGCTTATAGAATCTATAACAAAAGAACAATGGTCATTGAAGAATCTATTCATGTTGTATTTAATGAATCTAACAATGTCTTGCCTAGAAAGGAACTTTGTGATGATGATATCGTAGGAAGCATGGAAAACATAAACTTGAATGACAAAGAGGAAAATGAAAGGCAAAAAGAAAAGGAAGCAAACGATGAAGAAACACCTAGTCAACAAACCAATGATGGAAACAACCTTCCACAAGATTGGAGAGTAGCAAGAGGACACCCCATTGATGTGGTAATTGGTGATATATCTAAAGGGGTAACTACTAGAAACTCAATAAGAAATATTTGTAATCATTTAGCTTTTGTTTCTCAAATTGAACCTAAGACCATAAATGAAGCAATTATTGATGAACATTGGTTCTTGGCAATGCAAGAAGAACTAAATCAATTTGAAAGGAATCAAGTTTGGGAACTTGTGCCAAAACCAAATGATCATCCAATAATTGGAACCAAATGGGTCTTTAGGAACAAGCTTGATGAAAATGGCATAATAACTAGAAACAAAGCTAGACTTGTTGCTAAAGGATATAATCAAGAGGAAGGAATTGATTATGATGAAACTTATGCTCCCGTTGCTAGATTAGAAGCAATTAGATTGTTACTTGCATTTGCATGTATAATGGATTTTAAACTCTTTCAAATGGATGTCAAAAGTGCTTTTTTAAATGGATATATTCAAGAAGAAGTATATGTTGATCAACCTCCCGGTTTTGAGGATCATAATTTACCTAACCATGTCTTTAAACTTAAAAAAGCCTTATATGGTTTAAAGCAAGCTCCAAGAGCATGGTATGAAAGATTAAGCAAATTCCTATTAGAAAAAGGTTTTTCAAGAGGAAAAGTGGACACAACTCTTTTCATAAAAAGGAAAGATAATCATCTATTATTTGCACAAATTTATGTTGATGATATTATCTTTGGTGCCACTAACGTTTATCTTTGTGAAGAGTTTGCTAATCTCATGCAAAGCGAATTTGAAATGTCTATGATGGGAGAACTCAACTTCTTTCTCGGTCTCCAAATAAAGCAACACAAGGATGGGATATTCATCAATCAAGCTAAATATTGTAAGGAGTTATTAAAGAAATTTGGAATGGACAACTCCAAGGCCATCGACACTCCCATGAGTACATCTTGTTCTTTAGACAAGGATGAAGGAGGTAAATCCATAGAAATCACTAAATATCGAGGTATGATCGGTTCACTTCTATATTTAACCGCAAGTAGGCCCGATATTATGTTTTGTGTGTGCATGTGTGCTAGATTTCAAGCTAATCCAAAGGAATCACACTTAAGTGCCGTTAAACGTATTATGAGATATCTTGTAGGCACTTCACACATGGGATTGTGGTACCCTAAAGGTGCATCATGTGAACTGGTAGGTTATTCCGATTCTGATTTTGCGGGTTGCAAATTGGATAGGAAAAGCACTAGTGGTACTTGCCACTTTCTTGGTTGCTCATTAGTTTCTTGGCATAGCAAGAAACAAAATAGTGTAGCATTGTCCACGGCCGAAGCGGAATATGTCGCGGCCGGCAGTTGTTGTGCACAAATCATATGGATGAAACAACAACTAAAGGACTTTGGGGTTGATCTTGATCACATCCCCATTAGGTGTGACAACACTAGTGCCATCAACATCACTAAAAATCCCATCATGCACTCAAGAACCAAACATATTGATATTCGGCATCATTTTATTAGAGATCATGTGCAAAACGGTGATTGTGTTTTAGAATTTGTAGAATCTTCAAAACAACTAGCCGATATTTTTACCAAACCTCTTCCAAGGGAAGTGTTTTACAATTTAAGAAGAGAAATCGGTTTAATTGATCCATCATATTTGTGAACTTATGTGTTTTTAACTCCTTGATATGTCTTTTCATACTCTACATCTTGCTGTAAAACTCTTCTGGTTTATGTTGCTTCTGAGAGGAAATATCCGGATATGTAAAAATGAATATCCGGATACGTTATACCTAATATCCGGATATCACATATCCGGATACGTGAAATGCAATATCCGGATATCATATATCCCCATATCCTGTCCCCATATCCGGATACTTCATATCCGGATATCCAGATTTAAATATCCGGATATTTGTCGCGTTTTTAAAAAAAAAAAGGGAACAGTGCGTCCGATCATTTTTCATTTCCCTCTCTCTCTCTCTCTCTCTCTCTCTCTCTCTCTCTCTCTCTCCCTCACCACCACCCCACCGTGCTCCTCCCACCAAGCACCGCCCCCACCGCGCCACCACCACCGACCAGGCTCGCCATCCACCACCTGCCCCACCGTGCTCTTTCCTCCTCCCCACCACCAAACCCACCACCGTCCACCACAGCCCCCTGAACCACCGTGCCCCTCCCTCTTCCTTCTTCCTCCTTCACCCACCACCACCACCAAAACCACCACCGTCCCCTACAGCCCCACCACCGCCGTGCACCCACCCTCCCCCACCACCAGACCCCCTTCTGCCACCGCCGTTTTCTTTTTTTTTTTTTTTTTTTTTTTTTTTTTTTTTTTTGGTTTCTGTTTTGCTGTGTTTATTTTTTATGGAACCTGTTTTTGTTTTTTCTTTTTTTTCATTCTTCCCACCGTGCACCAGCTCCGCTGCCATGGCCAACAATGAAAGACGTTCGAAGAGAAGGAATGACGCAAATGCATCTCCTTCGGTCCCCGCTCCTGCTCCCGACGCTGATCGGTCCGGTTTTGGCTATCTCTTTGATGGCAATGTTGAGGAAATCCGTACCTTCATTGACCGGTTCTCCACGCGTCCCATCTTGGAGCCGAAGTACCTCGACACGGTCTTTCTGGCTTCTCAGGGGTTCGACATTTGTCAGCTTCTCGACTCCATCGGCCTCCTTCAGTTTGCCGCTCTACAGTGTTCCTACTCCGAGGTACTCGTTCGAGCATTCTACAAGAACCTCGAGTACTCTAATGGCATCCTGCGATCCCGTGTTAAGGGGATCCCCATTGCTGTCACCGATGATGACTGGCGAGAGTTGATCGGCTACTCATTCCAGGCTGCCGACGTCGTGACTGCTGATGTCCCGCTCACCTTTGACGGGATTCACTTCTCCGACTTCCAGTCCTACGTCCGTGCGGACTTTGTGCCCTCCACCCTCCGCCCACGGACTGCACGGACCTCCCTGGTCCGCCTCTCAGCTAAGAAGCTGAGTATCTCCTCTCGCATCTTGCTGTATGTGATTTCTCACATCCTTCTCCCGAGGCATTCAAATCACGCCATTGTTCAGGAGAACGACTTCTTTGCGATGTGGGCCATTCGCCATCAGCTGCCCATTGACTGGCGCCACACATTTTGCTGTCAGATGCGCGACGCGTCATATGGTGCCTCCTCCCATCTGCCTTACCCTATGCTCATTCAGCGGATCCTGGAGCTTAAGGGTGTGCCTATGAACGGCGAAGTGTTGAAGAAGCTCCAGCGGAGCCACACTTGCTTCGGAGAGAAGCTACTGATTAAGATGAACATCGTCCGTGTCAATGGTCAGTGGCAATGGGATGATGAGGCTTCCTATGGACGTGCTCCGGGTGCTGCTCCGCAGGCTACTGATCGGCCAGTCGATTCCCCATCTGCTGCTGCTCCTCGCCTAGCTCCTTTGCCTGCTCCGCATGTTCCTTCACGTGGCTACACCATCCATGACGTCATGCTTTATCTTCAGCAACAGGAAGCAGTCAACAGTGCTTTTCGTCAGGATATCTCCGATCGCCTATTCCGCATCGAGACCTCCCTGTGCCTTCATTCTCCTACGAGTGATGCCAGTGGCTCTCGAGTTGCTACGGAGGAGGATGCCGATGCTTCGGATGCGGACACTTCCGGCGACGAGACCATGCCATCAGCTTCTGACTCTGAGGACGACTGATAGTCTAGG
Organism: Gastrolobium villosum; assembly: GCA_032173675.1. Taxonomy (NCBI): domain Eukaryota; kingdom Viridiplantae; phylum Streptophyta; class Magnoliopsida; order Fabales; family Fabaceae; genus Gastrolobium; species Gastrolobium villosum. The sequence goes on from JAVKPL010009220.1 coordinate 5,889, forward strand.
ATTGCTTCATGTATTTTTGCTTTCTTGCTAGATTATGTTTTTTGGACATATGTACTCTTCTTTTTTGATTAAACTTGTGTTTTGAGTACTGTCAATGGTTATTATATGCTTAATGATATGAATCATATTTTCCTTGACATTCTATTGCATTATGTTATTACTTGCTTACTTGTTTCGATTTTGGAGTACTTCTTTTTGCTGTTGCCAAAAGGGGGAGAAAGATATACTAAATTGCGAAATATTCAATTAGTCAAGTTGCAAGGTAAATAGGGGGAGATACTCAAAGTTAATAATTGAAATAACCTATGCCATGAACCTAGGGGGAGTACTATATTTCAATTAAATGAATTTATGCAACACTAACTCTCTTTCTCAATTTAAAGTTTGTCATCATCAAAAAGGGGGAGATTGATGAGTCAAAGTGATGATATGAATACAACGCACATTCCACGTCAACATAGTTTTGATGATAACAAAGAGAAATGATCAAGATCGAAGCAACATCCAAAAAGAAACTCAAACGTGAAAGCTATGCAAGCACCAAGTCTCACGCATCAATCCAAGTCCATAATCTCAATTGGTATATCTACTTAGGACTTAGGAACAATGTGTAAAGATGTATATCTACTCAGCATTGCATGAGCTCAAGGTCATGCATCACTTACATATTTCAAAAGCATGCATCCTTAAACAAATGTCAAAACATATAGTTTGATTTGTCCAAAATTGATTTGAAAAGGACACCTACATGATTTAAACGCTTCAAGACTCTTTTCATAATCAACTTCATGCATTACAAGTCACAAAAACCTTTTGAAGTAAGAAGGAACTTAGCTTTCGGACAAAAAGGATGCTGTCATGAAATATCCGGATATCTCACTTTGAATATCCGGATAGCAGTATCCGGATATCTCAGTTCTGAATATCCGGATATCAGTATCCGGATATCTAACAATGAATATCCGGATATCTGTATCCGGATACAGTATCCGGATATCTGACCTTCAATATCCGGATATGAGCCCGATGAATATCCGGATATGTACGGACTGCAACGGCTATAAACGGCTAGAAACGGCTAGTTTTTGGTTGAGATGTCAATATAAATACCCACATCACTCATGGTGAATAGTGCACGACCCTAGGGTATTTATTGAAGCTTTATTACACTTGCTAGCCTTTCTTTATCTCATTAATTACTCATTTGATCACTTGCATACACTTGAGCTCATCTTTCTTTTGAAGCTATACATCTCTTAGTTCTTCAATTTGTTCAATCTGCACTTTAAGAGTACTTAGCTACTTTAAACAACCTCAATCCTACTTCTTGATTTGAGAGGGGAGTGAACCCCATACTTGAGAGGTTACCAAATTTCCTAAGTAAAATTTGGAGTCAAAAATTGTAAGGCATCAAGAGCCCGAAGTCTTGAAAGGTTGTAGAGGTTTGTCAAGCACCCTCAAGCTTGATAGTTAGTGAAAGACTTGATCGAGCGGCTTCAGTCTGGACGTAGGTCACAGTGGTGGTGACCGAACCAGGATACATCTAGTTTGCAATTTCTCTAACCTTATCTCTTTACTTTATTATTGAAATTGCTTCTTTAGAACATTTTCATTCACTTGCTTGCTTACTTTGTTAATCTCTTCACTTATACTTCTCACTATTAAATCACCTTATTGAAGAAATAGTCTTTTAAATATCAAAGGAGGCACTTTGCGAAAAGATTTTGTAAAACTCAATTCACCCCCCCTCTTGAGTATTGAAGCCACTTGTCCAACAATACGCTCTGCCATCGCCTCTGCCGCTGTCCATCTCCGTCGCACTCTTCCACGGATTGTTTTTCATACGTTGTGGTGCTGATTGTTTAATCTCACCTTTTGCTCTCAAGGATTTGGTGCTGATTGTTTAATCTCACCTTTTGCTCTCAAGGATTTGGGAATTTCAAGGATTTCAAAAAAATTGACTGAAATCATGAGTTCTCCTATGAAGACACGACTTGTATTTTCTTTGATTTTGCTCTACATCAAAGAACTAGCATTTGATTTGACACATTTCTCCCCCTTTTTTCTTCATCACTTTATTTGATTTTTCTTCAAATAAAGTAGTGATTTCAGTAAAACGTATAACGAGAGATGTTTTTTCTTTTCTTCATCACTTTATTTGATTTTTCTTCAAATAAAGTGATTTTTCTTTTCTTCAAAAAACGAGAGATGTTTTTTCTTCGTCATATAGAAAATTATTGGTAGTTGTGCATAATTCAAGTGATGAAGAGTGCGGCAGAGATGGACAGCGGCAGAGGTGATGACAGAACGTATAACGACAAAAAATGAAGAAAGAAGACTATATATACATTAAATCAGGACCGTCGGATAAGATTCTCAATTTAACAATGAGATTAGTGTTAGTAACATTGGTTGTAACATTACTTGGTTGTCACAATATCTTATCCCAAATAGTATATGGGATTAGTATTTCTCATGTAATAGGAAATCAAATTATTTTTTACACATGCATAAAAAGTGTCTGGATTTCATATGGGACCATGTGAAGAGGAGTGATAAAAAAAATAGATCCTTGTATATAGAAAATAAAATTATTTTTTACGATATAAGAAATATCAAACCCTTAATATATTTATGGGTTTTATAATTCTCATGTTGAATGAGAATTGAGATCTTATGTTGTAGAGATAAAAAATAAGTGGACCCATATGCTAGAAAAAATTATATGTAGAACCCATGTCAGCACGGAAATTGAAGTGTGTGTAGGAAAATCTGAATTCTCATGTTGAATGAGAATTATAAAACTATATTTATACAAGGAAGACACGCATTCCAAAAAGTTATAAAATGGACGATAATTTTAATAGAATTGTAGAATATGCATGAGTGGGTTTAGTTGATAGTGGCTGACAAGGGAACACGTTGAAATGGTCGAGACTTCATGTTTAAGCAAACTGAAATGGATACATAAAAAAGAAAATAAGGATATTTGTAACAAAATAAGAACAACTAGACAACATGGTTTTTGCTTAATTCCAAAAGTAGTTGTTGCATGCCCCAGTTTCTTGTTTGACTAAAACTCCAATAACTACCCATTACAATATTTCCTTTTACTTTGCATATAAAGGTTAGAAGCAGCAAGAAAACTCCAACAATGTTTACCTTCCCACTTCGTTTCTCCTTGTCTCTTCCATTTTAAACATCATAACATATGGAAAGCGAAAGGCTGGCACATGGAAAATTCTAATAAATTCAATTCTTCTTACTTTGTTTATACTGATCAAACATAAAGTCTATCATTTTAAATTAATCTGTATGTTTTGATCTTGAACATGTATGTGTATTCTATTAGCTGATTGTTTTGATTGAGATATTCAATAAGATTAAGAGAGAGAAAAATTAAGATTAAGATTATGATTGTTTTTATAAACTCTTTATAGGAAGTGTATGATATATAGATTTATTTTATTACGAGGTGAAGTATGTTGATTTGACAAATACAAGAGATGCAATTGTATGGACAAGAGCTACGTGGAGTCACTATAGTAGTCTCAGGTTAGAGAATGAAATGAGGGAGATGAATTGGGTTACGACTATGGCGGAGGTGAGATTTCAGCAGAATAAACAACAAAGGCGAGCAAATGGAGAAGATGAATAATGAGGGCCTAAGATCCATTTAAATAAGACATTGGAGATTCCCTCTAAGTACACAAGTATGATGCTATCGTTCTCAACCTGTGGGCCCCACTATATGTGAGGTTGTGTGATATTTGATGTGTAATATAGGGAAAAATCTAATATACTACTGTCCTACCAATTGTTTGGTACTACCAGCCAATAGAAATTCATGGAAGACTGTGATATTTGTACACATAGGAGAGAGAAATATTTTTTTCATCTAAATGTCACTTGTGAGTTACCTACAACAGTAGTATGGAAGATGTTCTCGTAATATAGGTCATGCATGTGTGGAGATTATAAGGGGACATGTATATAAGGAAGTCACACACTTCACGTGTTAGGTGGTGGTGAATGGTGATCTTGCTGGCTAGTCATTTGGATTGTTTGGACTAGACCATTAGACCAGAACAAAACATAGATTAAAAATTGGGACTTTTGCCATTATAATGTAACTTTTTCTATAACAAGAAAGTTATAATTCTCTTTCATCTTACAATAATACATACAACCAAACATTACAAAGACTCATGTTAATCGCATATATATAATGTGAAGTTCAATTTATATAAGTTTTCAACACTTACATTTGAGTTTATTTACTCAACCGAAAATATATATTAGCAGGCCCAGATAAATAACCAAGCCCAATGGTCTCCAAGTTGGGCTGAGGCCCAACAAACAACGATGGCTTCCACCTTCAATGATGATGATGAAAACGTAATCAACAATCACAAACTCAGAGCACAGAGAGAAAGAACCATAGAACATGGTGGTGAGTGTGCATTTGAAAGTACAAGAACTTATTCCAATTCCGGTTAGTAATAATTCTTATCCAAACCCTAATCTTCATCTTAACCCTTTCTTCTTCTTCGTCTCCATGCGCTCTACATTCACACTCTTTCGTTCTCTCACGCTTTCCCACTCTCTCCCAAGTCTCAACCGTCTCACGCTCTCTTCTCCGGTCCTCACGCGCCACCGCCAGTTCCCACGCCTTTCCGTCAGCGTCGAGCCGCAGGCGGTTCGCGACTCCTCGGAAGAAGAAGAGCTGCCGGAAAATGAGGCTTTTCACTTCGACAGATTTTCTTCGGCGGCGGCGACGGCGGACTTGAAGAAGCTGCCGAGTACGGAGGTGGAGGTGAAGGAGTTGAGCGAGTTGCCGGAGCAGTGGCGGAGGGCGAGGGTGGCGTGGCTGTGCAAGGAACTGCCGGCGCATAAGGCGGGGACGCTGGTGAGGATATTGAATGCTCAGAAGAAGTGGATGAGGCAAGAAGACGCCACCTATGTCATCGTGCATTGCTTGCGGATTCGAGAGAATGAGTCTGGGTTTAGGGTAAGGTGTTCCTGTTTCTTTTTTTTTTTCGTTTTTCTTTATTAATTTTCATTATTATTATATATTCGGTTCACAGTGTGCCTAATTTCCTAAACTTAGGTAAATAGAGTCATAATAGAGTCCTAAAGTTAGATACATAAAATTAAGCTCTTGGGTTGAAATGTTCCGTTAGAGATATATAAAATTAGGGTGAAGTCTGTGTCATTTTAAATGATGTAAAGTTGTGTCATTGTGAGAGAGAGAAAAATAGATAGACAAAGAGGAGAAAGAGTTGACAAAAAATAAAATAAAAATAAAGGTGTGAGTCTCACTTCTTTGTGAGAGGGAAAGAGGATATAAGTTGTGTCATTTAAAAGGATAAACATTTTTCCCATAAAATTATTAATGTAACTTCACATAATAAAAGTTTTTGGGTTGAATTGATTCTTTACTTGGTCTCAGAGCTTCGATGTCACGGGTTCGATTCTTAGTACTCTATTTAGTTAATAGTTTCTTAGCACAAATATGTGGGCTTGTGCATTGTCCATCTTTCCCAAGCGGACTCATGTGAGGGGATGTGTTATATATATATATATATATGAGGTGGATCCTTTGACACCGGTGTCAAATTTCAAATTTGACACCTCAGGTGATAACTGTTAGATCAAAAAAGATCAACGGCTCTGATTTGTAAGCATATGACACCATTGATCTTTTTTGATCTAATGGCTATCAGATGAGGTGTCAAATTTAAAATTTGACACTGGTGTCAAAGGATCCTGCCTATATATATATATATATATATATATATATATATATATAATCATTAATGTAACCTCACTGTTAACTTAAATTTTTGGGTTGAATTGGTTATTTATAGCTAATATAAATATGTGAATGGAATAGTGAATGACTAAATGATATAAAGTTTTAGCTTTTGGATTGAATTGGTTCTTTACACCCAATATAAATTTGTGTATGGAATAGTGAATGACTGAATGGTATAAATCTTCCCTGTTGCTTGTTTTGCATTGTTATTCATCGTGGAATTTTCTTAAACCTTGATGTTGTTTTTATCAAATCAGTCATTTCTCCTTCCAGGGAATTGGTTGTTTATTCCGTGTTTCTTATACTGCTTGGAATTGGTATGTGGCTGTAATTATTTATTTGCTTGGTTACTTAAGCCGAACATTGTAAAAAATCTCATGATAAGCTGGAATTTGTTCACAAATTTAATTACTTCTGTCCCCCCTTAAAGGTATACAAGTGGATGATGCAACAGAGTTGGTATCGATTTGATTTTGCTCTTTCTACCAAGCTAGCAGATTACATGGGTAAAGAGCGAAAGTTTTCAAAGTGCCGTGAGATATTTGATGATATTATCAATCAAGGCCGTGTTCCTAGTGAGTCAACATTCCATATATTAATTGTTGCTTATCTGAGTACCCCTGTTCAAGGTTGTTTGGATGAAGCATGCAGCGTTTACAATCGTATGATTCAGTTGGGTGGTTACCAGCCCCGTCTTAGCTTGCATAATTCCCTCTTCAAAGCTCTCATAAGCAAACCAGGGATCTCGTCAAAGCATTACCTTAAGCAAGCTGAGTTTATATATCATCAATTGGTTACAACTGGACTTGATATACATAAAGATGTTTATGGGGGTCTAATTTGGCTACATAGCCATCAGGATTCCATAGATAAAGAAAGAATAGCAGAGTTGAGGGAAGAGATGCTACATGCAGGAAATGAGGAGGGCAGAGAGGTGCTAATATCCATCTTGAGGGCTTGCGCAAAGAATGGGGAGGTGGAGGAGGCAGAGAATACTTGGTTCAAACTTCTCCAGCTTGAAAGCAATCCCCCATCACCGGCATTTGTGTATAAAATGGAAGTCTACTCAAAGGTTGGCATGCCTATGAAGTCTTTGGAGATATTTAGGGAAATGCAGTTGAAACTAGGTAAAACAAGTGTTCCAGCATATAATAAAATAATAGAGATACTATGCAAAGCACAAGAAACAGAATTTGCAGAGTCAATCATGACAGATTTTGTTAAGAGTGGTCTGGAGCCCCTTACACCATCCTATTCTTATTTACTAAATATGTACTTCAATTTGGAATTACATGATAAATTGGAAGAGGCATTCTCCCAGTGCCTGGAGAAATGTCGTCCTAATTGTACTATATATAGTATATATTTGAATTCTTTGGTGAAAATTGGTAACATTGACAAGGCCGAGGATATCTTTAACCAGATGAATCGTGATGGGACGATTGGTGTTAATGCTCGATCGTGTAACATCATTCTAAGTGGATACCTCTCTTCGGGAAATCACTTAAAGGCAGAGAAGATCTATGACTTTATGTGCCTAAAAAGGTATGAAATTGAAACCCCATTATTGGAAAAGCTTGACTATATCCTGAGCTTGAGGAGGAAAGTTGTTAAAAAACCAATAAGCCTGAAGCTAAGCAAAGAGCAGAGGGACATATTAATTGGGTTGCTTTTAGGTGGTTTGCAGATTGATTCCGATGACCAAAGGAAGAATCACATTATACGTTTTGATTTTGATGACAATTCCCACAGCCATCATGTCCTGAAGAGTCATTTACATCACCAGTTTTATGAGTGGCTGCATCCTTCTTGTAAGCCAAGTGATGACAGTGAGAACATACCAGATAAGTTTTGCAGCATTGTGAGCTCTCATTTTGGCTTTTACGCAGATCAATTTTGGACAAAAGGTCAACCTACAATTCCAAAACTAATACATAGGTGGTTGTCACCGTGTGTTCTTGCATACTGGTACATGTATGGGGGGCATCGGAATTCATCAGGAGATATTTTACTGAAGATAAAGGGAAGTCGTGAGGGTGTTGAGATCATTGTCAAAAGGTTTAAAGCCATGTCCATGGATTGTAAAGTCAAGAGAAAAGGAAGGGTATTTTGGATTGGTATTTTCGGGAGCAATTCAACTTGGTTCTGGAAATTGGTTGAGCCATATATTTTAGAAGATGTAAACTATTTTCCTGAAGCAGGGGATCAGACATTGGTGCAAGAATCTATGGCAACTCAAGACATTAACTTCAGTAGTGATTCAGATGAATGAAAAAGGATGATGCTACATTGATGATCATGGTTTATAGGAGTTTGCCCGGCCAGATTATGCTTTTACACCTGTGGCTTGAACATGTTTGATATCTGTCCAGTGATTCTTTTTACCGAAGCGGCTGCTATGGTTGCAAATTGAAGGCTTTCTTTAATATTTTGGTAACCATCCTCTGAAATATTCGTAGTTGTATATTTCTAATGTCCAATGCATAGAGAATTAGAGAGTAGTCACTACTGTATTATCGAGTTAATTTGCATAAAGAATTAAAGGTACTGTTATTCTACATATTGAGTTTTGCTTTCTTTCAAATGGTTTGTGGCATTGCTTGGAATGTTCATGATTCTTCTTTTCAACAGCTCACTTCTTTAAATGAGAACTGCGTATTATCCTCTACCACAAATTATGATACTTACCGATATAAAGTAAAAGCCAACATTGGTTATTTACCGAAAATAACCAATCTTAGTTATCACTTTCTTGTTCTGGGAAAAGTAAATGGGAAAAATGTTTATCCTTTTAAATGATACAATTTATATCCTTTCACTCTTACAAAAAGGTGGGATCCACTCCTTTACTTTTTTTGTCAATTCTCTCTCCTTATTTATCTATCTCTTTCTCTCTCTTAAAATGACACAACTTTACATCCTTTAAAATGACACACACTTTACCCAAAGTAAATTTACATTGGTGACAAAATCACATAGATAAAAGATGTTGTGATTTAACAATATGTGAATGGCTATGCTGAAAAATCTTTAGTATATGAATTATTACATTGTGTAATGTTCTAAGGAACAATTTTTCGGTTTTTTGGGAGCTCATGATGCTACAGAGTTCTTGAAATCAAATCGGGTATGAATAATTAATCAGAATAAATATGTAGAATCTTTGGAGTTCAGACAAATTATTTCAGTTGAGGCTTGATGAGGTTTGTAATGAGTTTTATATCAACTTTTAGATCGGTTATTTAGGCCAATATTGAGATGAGGGGGTCCAAGGAGATTTTAAATTTTGTTAATGGTAATACTTGATCTCCTTGTGAGTGCCGAAGTAAAAACTCAAGTAAGAATCTCAGGTTGTCTTTTAAGGGATATAAGAATCTTCTGTTGCTGGAATTTTTTATTTTTTATTTTAATTTTTTTGGTGATAGAATTATCAAAACTTAGGGCTGCACACAGACTAGAAGACTAGAAGCTTGTGTTAAATCTTATCCCCTTAATCACAAGACTAGAAGATTTAGGCAAAAGGGGCCTCTATGATGTCCATTCTTTCTTCTTTTTAACTTCCTTCCAATGGATTTCTTCTTTAGCTGCGATCTTAAACATAAGTTGAACCCTTGTATGATCCTGTCCACCTAAGTTATTCTAGGTCTCAAGTTTTAGTCTAACGTTGTAAGGTTGAACATGAGACCAACAATTCCATTATTAGGGTGTGTTTGGTAGGGGAGTTTTATTTTGTTGCCTGGGAAAATTCTCATGGGATTCACAGAAGATCATGTTTGATAGGGGTTTTCAAAAAATTTATCTAGGATTCTAATTTGTATGAGACATGGGATTCACATAAGATCATGTTTGATAGGGGTTTTCAAAAAATTTGTCTAGGGTTCTAATTTGTATGAGAACGTGATATTGTGTGTAAAATTTTGTTCAGATTACCAATTGAGAATACCACCCAAAGGGTGGTATTTTGATTTAGCTAGGAAACAAAAAATTGGGGAGTGAAAATTTGTACACAAATATTCCTGAAATAACATACCAAAATTTGATAGGCAAGAGTTATTTTGATAATTTCAACCCATTTTTTCAACAATATTTTATTTTCAATCAAATATAGACTAAGGAAACTTAAACCAATTTTCTCGATTTCCGATAATATTTCAGCCTACCAAATAATTTTTATTTTTTTTTTAACTTTTCTAAAAAGATTACTTTCCTGCCATATTCTTTGTGATTCCTTGATAAAAAAAAAAATTCTCCTCTTTCAAACGAGTTGGTTTTACAGTGTGTAAAAGGTTGAAATTATAATAAATAATTCAAACCCACAACTCCTACATCAATGAGATACCCTATACAGCCAGAGTCAGTTGTTTGTGTAATGATTCGTAATTATTTTTTTCAACTGTATATCTACTTTTTTTGTTTGGGAATAAAATGATAAACTTTTCTTTCACGCTTGAATAATATAAGCCTCTTAGTAATAAAGAGGAAGCTATATGATTTACATGTAACAAATAATATTTATGGCTTATAACTACTGAATTCTGACGCTGCCATTTGATAGCTAAGTAAATATAATTTTAGGTTTAACCTCAGTTTTGTACAATGAATTCCGCATATCCAATTTTCTAGTAGAGAATAGACATGATTAAAATATGCATAGTCATATACTCAAACTCGATTTTTCTTCAGAAACAAAAGAATAATGATGGTGTTACATTGAAAAGCAATACAAAAGTAAAAAATTATTAGCTACGAGTTGTAATTATCAAGCCCCAAATCCCTCAGCGCATCTGTAGCAGCATCCTTACAGTTTCCATGTGTTTGCTTTGCCTTCCTTATGTATTTCTCAATTCCATTATTAAGCAGGATAGTTCTGTTCAATAGAAAGTGTGTAAGCAGATAGGGCAATGGGATTAACAATCTTCTATCTCTAGCTATAAGCTACACTCATCTTATAACCAGGGATACTGACACGGGACACGTGACACAATACGACACGACACTCCGACACGTTAATTCTATAAAATGTTAGATTTCGACACGTTAGGACACGTTTTGATATTAAATAATATTTTGTAATTTATATAATGTATATTATTTTATTTTTTGGTAATCATAGTGTATATTATATTTAATATTCAATAATTTAACAAAGAAACATAAAATATCCAAAAATATTTATATTAAACTCAATCAAATAGTAATCGTAATCTAACGAATCTAATAGTTGGAACTAAAAACTCAATGCAATGCAATCTTTGAACATTTTTTTTGAATTTCTATAACGCGTGTTGGAGTGTCGGGGTGTCGGAGAGTGTCGAGAAGTGTCGGACACGACACTTTAGGATTTTTGAAGTGTCGGTGCTTCATAGACTTATAATATATGCTAGAAGGCAAAGATGCAAAAACTACAAAGGATGGAGTAAAACAGAAAAGGATGCCTTGCATTGTAAGTATCATAAATTATAAACTTGCCTGTTCTCTGGATTTCTTACTACTAGATTTCTGATCATAAGACATGAGTTTCTTTGCATTTGGTGTGCTGCAGGAAATTTCTCCATGGCTTGAATAGCAAGGTCACTAGCACCAGCTTCAATGGCACGGGCAGCATTTTCCGGGGATCTTAATGAAAGCACAGAAATAATAGACATAATCTGTGCCACAAATAAAACCAATAAAATGAAAACAGGTGTAAGATGCAGATACAAACTAAAAGGAAAACAATTATTTTACACAGGCTCCCTACACAGAAATTGCAGATTCTCACCTCTTGCAAAACCGAAGGGTCATCAGCATATCTGGCTGAAAGTTTGATTAGCTTATCCATACCACCTTTCCCAACAATTGCACTTTTGTTCGTGTCACTTCCTGCTAACTGATCAATAAACATATAAAAGGAATCATTCAACTTTAAAAACAATGTAAAACTACCTATTACATTTGATGTAAAAAAGATGGCCATGCTATGCTAGACAATATCTTCAAAGGTGAGTTTAGAGGAGGATAGCTTCTGTTTGAACCTTAGAAGCAATTAAGTAATGAATATATTTAAGGTTATTTCATTTTTACCCACATTACTCAAGGATCATATGGTACACATCATATTATAAATATTATAAATTTATGCATTGTAAGACAAGCAAGAGAAAATGAAAGCCAAAGTAGTATAGGAGGCCAAATTGTTCAAGTCACAAGAAAGGTAATTGTAGTTAAATTGGAAATATATCAAATACTTGACTGCTTACCCCAGCTTTTATGGAAGCTTGGCAAGTTTTCATCAGCTATATATTCTGCAAAAAACTGGGTAATATGTCTAACATTTTTTACTTCCAATTATAAAAAGTAACATAAAAGATGTAAGGGACTATCTAGGACACAAATAAAACACACTCGGGTCCTGGTGAGTGTGTGTTTTAAAAAAAAGAAGAAAAAAAGAGTAGGACAACAACCATCAAAATAGCAGAAAAAGAGACAACTCAATCCCTAAAAAGAATCGCTGGAAGTAGAAAACCCTATTATTCTTCTTAGATAATTTATGTATAAAAAAGTCCGCATTGCCTGTCCAGAGAAACGTTTTCAACATATACCTTTGAAAGTAATGAGCAACAAACTTTGGCCACAGCTTTGTTGCCTTGATCACCGCTGTCATCCATACATCTGAGCACTGCATCAATACCACCTTTTTCAGCAATGGATTTACATATTTCATCCTGCAACATAAAATATATATACTCAACAGAAATAACACAAGACACTGCATACATGTGTTTCAATTTGATGACGTTGGTAAGCCTGACGCAACATACAAGACAATTGATGGTTGCCAAATCTCACCCACCGTAGGTTACAGATTCTCATTGACATATCTTGTAAACTGAAAGTCATTGTCCTAGATAAAGATACATAGACAAGTATCACCCAACACCATTACCCCAAAGTTTATTTTTCCATTATTGTGTCTACTCGCATGGTCAACCAATTTCTTCATGAAGAAGGAAATCTCAGAAGGATGCATTCAGAAAGTTGCCACCAAGGTCATCTCAATCAAGAAAATGAATGGCAACCATTGTAGTAACTCAACCTTTGGCATCACAGAGAGAGAGAGAGCATAAATGCTTTTGGGCTTTCAATGGTTATTTTGAGACAAGAAACAAGGATGATAATGACAACTTGTGTAGGACCAGTCAACAGTCACTATAAATATCACCTAAAACCATCTGAGGTTAATTTATTTTGATCCAAAGGTTATTTTCTCATGAATTTTTAATACATACTCAATATTGCATACTAGATGTAGGAATAGGATTAGATTTTATTTCACTTACATTTACAGCAATGGCCTTTAAAGTGATGCATGCTGAAACTAGGTTAGGTGAGCTAAGTCCTGCACGCAGAGAATCAACAAGGGCATCTGCAATTCCAATCTTTGCAAATTTTCGTGCATAACCATACACCTGAAAAAGGAATACATTGGATACTTTAAATCAAGATGTACACATAACTGAAATGATGGCGATTTTACAATTTTGAAAGACCTGAATTTAGGAAAAAAAATCATGTTCACAATTCACCAAATTAAGTTTCTAACTTTGCATCTTTTTTCTTCGCCATGTGTGTGTGGCACTTTATTTCTTCAATTTATATGAACACATGCATATTCAAGCAACCTTAACTTACTTGAGAAGCTACGACTCGATTGTCGTCAGGGGTTAAAAGCACACGAATAGCATCATATAAACTTTGAATGCCCATGTCCTTATGTATGGACATTATCTCCATAATTAACTCATCCACTTTTAACTCCATGAATGCCTCCTTGAGAATCTCATTACCAGTTGCAGCCGAAGCCACAACACGAAAGCCACTACTTAAGATGTCAATGTTTTGCTTGTTATCATTTAGCAAACCAATTATAATCCTTGGTCCATTACTGGTCTGAAATGTTCCTGTACTTTGAACATCTGCATCAATAGGAATACATTCATTCAACATCAACATCAACAACATTTTTATCTCAAACTAATTGGGATCGGTGATAGATGAACCCAAATAAAAGATAAAAAAATATGAAAGGATTGAAAAAAAGATAAAAAAATAAATAATATATATATATATATATAAGAAGGAAAAAAAAAAAAAAGAGAGGGGGGAGATGAAGAAGTAAATGACTAAAAAGGGATCATATGAAACATAGGAATAACAACGGGTCTAATCCTTCACCATGCTTATAGCTTTACTCTATTGTGCTTATAGCTTTTCTCTATTCCATTCTAAAGCACATTGTATGCTAATCTATATCACATTCCATTAAGTCTCGTTTTATTTACTTCCCCCAAGTAAGTTTCGGTCTACCCCCTACCTTTCTTTGCGTTGAGCTCTTGGTACCAAACTTTTGTTCTTACGGGAGCATCTAGGGACCTTCTCATTACGTGCTTAAACCACTTCAATCATCTATGTTCTCTTATCTTTCGTCGAATATTTTTATTTCTTATTTTATCCATCCTCGTATAGTGATTCATACATTATGGGAAGAAAAAAAGTATGATTCATACAGACTCCTAACTGTTTCTAACATGTGTAACCAACTCTAACAGTATAACAGAGTTGGTAACTGCTTCTAACAGAATTAGTTACAGACTATAATGGATTAACAAGCTTTCAAACTCATGAAAAGGAAAGACGTTATAAAAATACAAAGATCTGACCATGAAGCAACGACGCCGTAGCATTTAAACAGGAAACAAGGGGAAGGTGAGATCCAGTGCCGCGGGTTATTTTGGAACAAAGAGAACAAGCCAATTGGACACCGCCATTCTTAGTGGCAATAGCTGCATTGTCATTCGCGTTTCCAGCACACAACTCGGTGAGGCTATCAAACACTTCCACCACCGCAGATTCATCCAGAACCTCCGCTTCAGAGTTCAGCTTTTTCAACCTGTCCAAGCACTCTATGACCGGGTTTCTCTCTCCTGGAACGCACCTCACAATACCTGCAAAACGACGACGTTCGGGATCAGACACGCCATCGAATTTGATTTAGTAACACGGGAACGTTCGTGAGAGAGAGAGAGAGACCTGAGAGATCGACGCCTTGGAGAGTGAGGGTTTGGATGGCGTCTTCGATGGCCTCTGCGGATTCCATTCCGAGATCGTCCATGTTCTCCTTTACTAACTCATCGAATGCTTCTTGCGATATCGCACGCACCATTGTCTTCGCTGTCCTCTCACTCTCACTCTCAGTCTCTGGTGTGCTGCTCTGTCTCTCTTTCTTTCGCTTGCGCTTCAAATTTTCAAGTTTACAACGCTGCGATGGGAGGATCATGGGTCATCGAAACGACAAATAAACTTTTGTCGTTCACCAGGTGTGGCCGTTTCGCTATGTCATTCGGCAACATGACAATATGGCATGTCATGTTCACTAAAAAATACTTGCACAATTTGAATAGTTGATAAGAAAATAGTTACATTAAAATTGGATTTATCATCTATCATTTAACATGATCATAAAAAAATTTCTACACACACATTTTGTGAGGTTCGCAGCAAAAAAAAATTCTGGCACGCAATACGAATCTCTATAACATAACACAATCACTTTTCTTACAACATAACTCTTATAAAACTCATTAAAATTTTATACAATCATTTTCAATTTAGTCCTTGCATAAAAAAAATATTTGATTTAATTCATATATTGAAAAAAGTTATCAAATGAGTTCCCTCCATATATTATGTGTGATAAGATCATCATCTATTAATATTATACCACTATCAGCAGTGGAACGTTGAAACCAACAAGGCCTTGACATGGGTTGATTTTCAAAAATAATTGGATGAACTATTGAAATAACAAAAATTATGGAAATAATATCTTTTTCCATAACTTCCTCCATATTTGGCATTGGCCGATTTTTTTTTGTTTTTTTCAGGAATTGATGTTTGACATGGGCTATGAGATTATAACAGGGTGTTGTGTATGTTTAACTAAATGTGTTAAATTAAACTTTTGGTCATTATATGTAACATTCATAAAAAATAAAAATAAAATGAAGTTTTCAAATCTGCCCCTCTATAGGGTTGGTGGTGAATGTTGTGGGAGGTTGTGTGTTCTCTATCATTACTTAGAAAGCTCAACTTTAGTGTTAGGATTATCCTTTCTCTCAAAGTCGTTATTGATTTGCTTGGCTTCTTCTTTGCTATGGCTTAGACTACTTTCTTGTCCAAGTTGGAATTATCACCATACAAAAAAAAAATATTGTCATTCATACATGTGTTGTTATGACCTTGCTTGCAAGGTAGAGGGGAAATTGATTACTTTCCTATCAACTGGAAAATTATATCTTCAATTAGACTTTACTAATCAAATGGTAATGTTTAATTAACATAGTTTGTGAGTAAGTCATTCTTAATTTTTAAAATTCAATTGAATAAATTTAAAATTCATAATGTAGATTGGTGACAAAATCATGTTTTTAAAGTCAATAAGTTGATTTACATGCTCATGTCTAGCAGGAAAATAGTTTCACATTCTCTCCAATATCATTTTTTGGAAGAGATTTGAAGCTTTGCTCCTAGATCTGCCCCAAATAAGATGGTTTCACGTAGAAAATACATGTGGTTTATCAAAAAAAGAAAATAGCTTCACATAGTTTGAGCTACAAAAAGTTGTGAATTGATTTATATGATTTTAATATTTGAGGTAGGTTATACTTACAACTTTTTTTTACAATCTCTTACAATCATATTTTAACACCGTTGATTTCCGTCAATCAACGATTATGATTTTCGCAAATTAAACTCATTAATTAATTATTAATTCACAATAAATAATAATCATTGATTGGTGGAAATCAACGGTGTTAAGATATGATTGTAAGATGTTATAAAAGAAATTATAAGCATAATCTTCCTCTAATTTTTTTTGTAATAATATATATCAGCTCTTTTAATCAATGAGACGTATAATAAAAGGGTTAAATGAGTATAGCTTACAAAAAAAAAGGGTTAAATGAATATAGTAATAACATGTAATGTAAAAGCAAAAATATTGCTTACTTTGTATGGTGTATTAGATTATATTGCATAGAATTATATTAGACAAAAGGGATAACTTTGTCATTTCATTTTAATTTTGAAACCATAATAAGTTGTGGTCATTCAACCTAATAATACGCCATTAAGCCGTCATCACCACATCACTCAAGTGGGCATGGATCTCATTTACACCAAGTATGAAAACATCTACGAAATTGCAGGCCTAATTTTCTGCCCACAAGTTTCGGTTAATTTCGCAATAATAATAATAATAATAATAATAATAATAATAATAATAATACATTATTACACTCTGACTTTGATCTCGTCAGAGGTCAACACAACTCTTGACCTTCACCTCCTAAGTGGGAAAAACTCTGTTTCAGTCTAATGACACCAACCCACTGCGTCAATGTCACTGCTTCTCAATTCATGGTAGGATCAACTGTGTTGAAATTATTTGCGTAATAATAACCAAAGCAAATATATCTAAATAATTAACAATTGGGATATGTAAGAAACTCTAACTAAAGAACCGTTCAGTTCTTTGTTTTCGATCTCAAACAATTTTTCTTTTCCTTTATTTTATTTTGGATTAAATTCATAAAACTCTGTTCGGTTGACCATTTGTCTATCCTAGCAATTTGTCTTATTGATTAAAGGGAAAAATATCTATCATTTTAAAGGATATAACCTTATATCATTTTAGATCCTAATCGTTGATTTCCATTCATCAACGGTTATAATTTTTTGAGTCAAAATTATTAATTAATTAATAATAAATTTGGCCAATTAAATTTGACCCAATAGATTATAACCGTTGATGGACGAAAATCAACGATTAAGATCTAAAATGATATAAGCTTATATGCTTTAAAATGACAGATGTTATTCCCTTGATTAAATTATACTGCAATTTTCCTTTAATGGTAAAATAACATACTTTTCAGTTAGTTTGAAGCATAATTCAGATCATGCGAACAAATAACATCATGAATTAAATAAACAAAATAAGTGGAATGATTTGCATTTATAAAAATGAGGTATTTTATATGTTTCGTTTAATAATAATAAAAATAATAATAATAATAATAACAAAATATCGTAACATAAATTGCACATAAAATTTAATTGGAGGTACTTTTCTTATTTTACTTCTTTTAGTGTACAGATGACAATAAAGTATCAATTCCATTATCAAAGAGATGAAGTAACAATTTATTTTGTAAACAGAAAGTACGCATAATAAACTTGTTATGTTGAAAAGCGAAAAAAAGAGATAAATTTCCAAATCAAAAGTTTGTCATGTTAAATGGCATATGTATATAACCCCAAGGGTAGTTCAGTTGGCAACTGAGCTCCCAGGGATTTGCTTGAGTCATAGGTTCAAACTCTGCTTCAAACAAATTCTTGAAAAATCTTTTGGGATCAGAGGAGGAAAGTGTCTCCTTCTGGGTTGGAGAATTAGTCTCATCCTTCCTCCGGTAGCGAAGCTTAATGCACCCGATGTTCCAATGAGGGGCTAGTCTACAATGTTCCAATGAGGGGCTAGTCTACAGGGCCATACCCCGAGGACAAGGTGACTGGAGGAGGTTGAATGAGGATACCTCCGGATTATACAAAAAAATGGCATATGTATATCTTCACAATTCTTTTTTTTTTTTAAATGACGTATGTATACAAAATTTGTAAGCTGATTGACGGAATTAAACTTAAGTTAAGGGGAAAACATTGGTATGATCATAAAAGTTAAGGAATGAAATAAAAAATTAAAAGTAAAGAAATAAAACAAGGAACAAAAACTGTAATTTTATCCATATATGGTTCAATATTTTCACCCTTGCACTCTGTAGTGTGAGTTAATTTGAAAAATTATTATTTTTTCAAATATATAATATTCAACTTTATCTTCTATAATACACAAATTTAAAATTATTCAGTAAAAAAAAATAAGTTGACATTATATAATTTGGATTGTCTCAATATATTTTACGTAAAGTCTAAATTAAATTAGCACTATTACCTCTTCACATGTCCAGTAGAATGATGGTTGCTGTACATAATATTAGGTATGCAAATATCCCTTTCAGATGTAGACTATGTAGCATAATAATAATGTATGTAGATTGAAAACGAGATGAGACTAATTATAATTAGGGTTTTATAAGAGTTATGTTATAGGAAAAATGATTGTGTTATGTTATAGAGATTCATTTTGTTTGTCGGAGTTTTTTTTTCTTTTTCTGTGGGCTCCACAAAATGTTGTGAGTATAGGAGAATTTTTGTGGTCATGTTAAATGATAGATGATAAACCCTATAATTATATGGTAAAAATTATGGGTTATGTTTATCTCATTTTACATGAGAAAATAACTTTTCCTATACACACAAAAAGGAGTTGGGTCCCACCACTCTTTTTTCTCTCTCCTCTTACCTATGGATCCCACTTATACTTTTATTTCTACAACATGAGGTAATATTTTTCCTATAATATAAGAAAAATATATCCCAAAAATTATATGGATAAAATATGTGTCATTTTAAAGGATGTAAAATTATGTCATTTTAAGAAAGAGAAAGAGATAGATAAAAGATGAGAGAGAGTTGACAAAAAAAATAAAGATGTGGGTTTCACTTTTTTGTGAGAGTAAAATGATATAAGTTATGTCATTTAAAAGAATAAATAATTTTCCCAAATTATATATATGTAAAGTGATACGTGTAATAAATGTCGGTGTGTGACATTATTCTAACACCAGATGTTCTAAATAAACTGAGTTAACTACGTCAAAAATAAGTTATACTTAATAAGATTCCAATATTATATTATAAAATCAACATATGTTCTAAATATTGTTTAATTTAGACGTAATTAAGTGGTTTCGCACACGATCAAACTTCAAAATATATGACAAACATACATAATTCATGTGCCCATTTTTGTTTACCGAGCAAAAAATAATATTAACTATTGATTCTAAGTCAGACACATGTTCCATGAAAGAGACCAGACGCCGAAGAAAAGTTGACAAAAGAACAAGTAAAAATATTCCATGTATTTCCAATTTGTAGTACCTACCAACATCCACACAAACTAAAAGTTAATTTGGCCATTTTGCACCATCATATACTATTTGGAGCCAAATCCATAAATTTTTCATGCCCCACTTTCCCATTAGTCTCACTATATAAACACCCATATTAACTCCAACAATTAAACCAACACCACCAACCAAATCATACCTTTGCATTTCATACATTCCCTTGCACCTGTGAGACAACAAGAATATATTGTACTATGGCTGCTAAGTTTGCACATGGACTCATCATACTAGTTATCACTGCTTCAATGTTTGCAGTGAGCATGGCCAACAAGGACTGGTCCTCAGGTTTCAACTATTCCGATGGGTGGTCTAGGTTCGGGAATCAATGCAAGAACAAAACACAAGCACAATCCAAGCAGATTCTCGTGGGTGGTTCGGAGCATTGGCACTTTGGCTTCAACTATACCGATTGGGCCTTCAAGAATGGCCCATTTTACATCAACGATACTCTTGGTGAGCTTATTCAGTTCTCTCTTCCTCATTTTGATGCATGTCACACAAGTTTTAAGGATAAGAATAAAGAAGAGAAAATTAAATTTTCTATTAGAATAATAAGGGTTATAATAATTGAATTCTACACCACTTGATTATAGAAGATGAGACAGGATCCGTTTACAAATTTTTTGGAATTTTTTGGAATTTTTTTACAAATTACACTATCTTCTCCCGGGAGAACATAGTGTAGTTTGTAAAAGTTTGTATTCTCCCCGGAGAATATAGTGTAGTTTGTAAACAAAAAAGTTTGTAAATATAATCTGCCCCAGAGAAAATATGATACTATGCTGTGAACCAACAATTTTAAAAGTTAAACACCAACATACATGTTAGATAGATAAAATAAAATCATCAAAGACATATCACTTCTTGGGTTGAAATGATTCTTTAATATGATATCAGTGCCAATGTAACTAATTGGGCTGGATTTGGATCCTTTCATATGTAACAGTGGTTATATGGTCATATTATTTTATCAGAACCACTTATTGATGATGAGATAAGAGAGATAAATTATATAACTTTTAAATAAGTGATTGTGATCAAATAACATAACTATGTAATCACATTAATATATAAGAGAATCCAAATCCAATTGGGCTAACTGAGTTTAATGGTTTTATATTGGGTTTTATGTTTATTATGTTACATGATGTAACATAATTTTTTTACACACATAATTTTATGTGGGTCCCATCTCTTGATTTTTCTCTCTCTTTTCTTCTCTCTCCTCTCTCTTCTCAAATGTGTGGATAGGTTTGTTATGTTACATTATGTAACATAACAAACATAACTCACTTGATATTAGGGATTCAAACTTCTCCTAATACAAGAGAAGTTTTTTTTTTTTTTTTTTTTTGGTGAAAATACAAGAGAAGTTTTGATTTTCCTACAAATAGAACAAGGGTGGGCCCCATGTTTTAAAAATAATAAATAGTGAAGCTCATATTAAACATGAAAAAAACATTTCTCCTACAATATAAAAAGTGTTTTTCCCTTTATATTATCTATAACAATGCATAAATGATTTTTATATTACATCTTTTAATACTAAGCTCTATCAAAGGATACTAATCTATTTGCAAGAATTTGTGGTGTAGTTTTCAAGTATGATGCTCCAAACGCCACCACTTTCCCACACAGCGTGTACATGTTTCAAAACTTCTGGAGCTTCTTGAATTGTGACCTTAAAAGGGCTAAGATGCTGGCGAATCCCACACAAGGTGCAGGGGAGGGCTTCAAGTTTGTGTTGAAGAAGTGGCAGCCTCATTTCTTCGCCTGTGGTGAAAGAAATGGATTCCATTGCAATAATGGGACCATGAAGTTTGCTGTGATGCCAATGCTTCGTCCTTTCTGGCCCTGGCCATGAGAAAATTGCTACAACAAGTAGCTACAGCTCTTGCAAACACTTATGGGGGCTTGTTATAGTTTTGGTTTTCTTATATATGTTTTAAGCTTTTAGCAAATAAAACTTTGTGGTCTAAGGTTGGTTGATTTTGATCAATTTAATTATACTTTTCAATATTGTAATGCAATATGATATATTGTTATAAAAGTTTATAGGGTGAACAAATGTTGAAGGAGTTGTTCCTTGCTTCTGTTTTGACATGTCAAACAAATGTGACTTTGATAATTTATATATTGAAAAACTTTAGTTTTGATGAATGTTTGGCTTAATTCTTTCCTCAATTACTAGGAGTTAGCTTCAGCTCATGTTTTTTCTTTTGGAAATATTCCAATCGGTTTATCGCTTTGTGACTAGTCCGATTCGGAATGGGTTTAGGATCAATGCTTTAAATCCCTCCCAGCGGTGGTACTGAGGGAGGATCAAACACATATTATCACCCCACCTGCTCAGCTCTTATGCGTCAACGAGCTACCATCATTTGGTGCTTAAGCCCATGTTAAGTACTCAATTAATCACTAAATATTACAATTGGAAATGTAATATTGTCTACTCTTTGATGATACATCGACTATGTTTTGGTCAGACTTGGAAGTCAAACGCTAGACAAGCAATACTGAATTGTTATTCACTCCTTTTTGGAATCCTGATTTTGATAGAAAAAAGGACACTTCTGATTCTGATTTTGTCCTTGTCGATCTCAGCTTTTTTAATAGAATGGCTTAGAGCTTTCAACTTAGTTTTAATTAAATTAATGGGGATGGATGCTTGTGGGAACATGTTCTGGAAGGCAAATAACCTGAGAGATAGGGGATGAAGACGGGATAAACCAGAGGATGAAATTTTGGCAAACATTTGCACTTCACAACAAGGTTTCTTAATCCACCAATCAAAATGAACAATTATTGATAATTATATAAAAAATAGAGTTATTATGTCTTAGTTTTTTTGCTAATTCCTTAGGGGTGTTTGGTTGAGGTGAATTTTTCTTTTATTAGGGATCTATAAGGAAAGTGAGTTAGATAGGAAAGTTTCAGAAAAGTTATTTGGTTAGGCAAAATTTTATCAGGAAAACGGAATGAAATTCCTAAATGAGGAAAATTATAGTTACAACCTTTTTTTTACAACATCTTACAACTATACCTTATAACCGTTGATTTTCGCCAATCAACGATTATCATTTATTGTGAATTAATAATTAATTAATGAGTTTAATTTGCTAAAATGATAACAGTTGATTGGCGGAAATCAACGGTGATAAGGTATGGTTGTAAAAAAAAAAGGTTGTAATTATAACCTTCCTCTTCCTAAATATGTGTTTGATTGAAGATAAAATATTGATGGAAAAACTTATTGAAATTACAAAATTATCCTTTTAAAAATAACCCTTTTGTACCACTTGAATAACTTAGCCGGTTTTCTCAGACAAATACCACCTACTGAGATCAGCCAAGCGAGTTAGATGGGTAAAATTCATCATTGCCGTGAACCAAATTTGGGGAATTGAGAGTGCCTTCTGCACTTGGCTAGGAAACTAGAGAAAACTCTTGAAACAAACATCCTCTTAAATTCTTTGTGAATTGTCAAAGGGTAAATGACCTCTCCAGTGAGCTCAAAACGACGTCGTTTTGGGGCGGAAATCAAGGTATTTTTATAATTGGAGGGTTATATTAGTCTTTATCATTATAATTTTTTAATCTTATAACCCAAAACGACGTTGTTTTGAGTTCATTGGATATAACTTTATCTCCGATGACTGGAGAAATACTTTTCTCATTATCAAAACTTGGTGTTTTTTTATAATACTTGGAGCTTCTTATGCTTTTCTGTTGAATTTGTTTCCGGCCGTAATCAAAAACTAACCCTCATCGAATGCTATCCCATCCTTTTTGGGACGACTCTTTCAGATTTTTTTTTCAATGCTCAGGATTAAAACTCGAGACATCTAATTAAATAACTCAGATTTCTTATCACATGTGACAAAAGAATTTGGTATCGGAGCATATTTTTATCTTAAAATAAATGTTCACCATGTCAAAAGAATGAAAAGAATCAAGCTAAATCTAATTCAACAAAACGAAGAAGACAAAATATAAATCCATGTCAACTTTTTTTTTTTTTTTTGGTAAATACATGGGGCATTGCCCCACGAAACAGACAAAACGAAACAAAAGAAAACAAACAATAACAGGAAAAAGCAAGACAGAAAGAAAACTAAAAACCATCGACTCAGAAGAAACAAACTCAGCATCTTGCAGCTGGAGTGATGACTCCCGGATCCAGCATATCAGCAGTAAGAAGATTAAGTAGCTCACTGTGAGGGGATGTAATAGTGGATAAACCAAAAGGATCATCCATTGCTTTCTTCGCTAGCCAGTCCGCACAATGATTACAGGTCCTAGAAATATGCTTCAACAAGACAGACCAATCCTTATTGAGAGCAGCTCGAATCTTAGTTACCAGAGGTAGCTTTCGAGTGTCATTACCAGTCATGGTAAGAAGGCCAATGGCTTGAGCAGAATCTGATTCAAGAATAATTTTTTTCCAACCAGATTTCCAAGCAAACTCCAACCCATGTAAAATAGCCCAGAGTTCAGCTTGCAAAGGGGAGCAGGAACCAATAAAGACAGAGAAACCAGAAACCCAATTCCCCTCCCAGTCTCTCAATAATCCCCCACATGCAGCTCTCTCATTAGAAACTGCACCATCAACATTTAATTTTAAATAACCTTGAGTTGGAGCAATCCAGGCAGGGGAGGATCTGATGGGGGGGTATATAGGATCAACTTTTGTTAACCATTTTCTGTTACAGCACCTTAACTCTCCAATTGATTCAGCAATACAAGGAGAAGGGTCTTCAGGTCTCTTTACAAAGCCTTCATGAAGCTCTTTATTTCTCCAATACCATAAGAAATTACAAACGGTAAAGAAAAAGTCCCTCCAGTCCTTGGCATGGGTATTCTTTATATTCAAATTGAGGATAATCCACTCTTTGGAACAGCTTGAGGTAAAAAAACCAGGAGGAAGAGGATGCAACAAAGGTATTAGCCAGACCTTTTTAGCTTTATTACAGTCTCTAAAAGCATGGAGCAGGGTCTCCGCTAGGTCAGGACAAGAGGGGCAGCTATTAGAGGAATCACTCCATTTGTTGATATAGTCTTTAGTTAGCATCCTACCATGGAGCATTTTCCACAAAAGAAGCTTAACTCTCTCTTTCCCTTTCCAACTCCATATCCGGTCCCAGCAGCTATCACTAGAGAGGGAGTTAGGACAGGTCAGATTTCTATAAGCCGATTTAACTATAGACTGACCTGGAAGCAAATTTCTCCAGCTAACACAATCATCTCCTGCTTCCCCATCAGGATGAGGAATAGCCATAATCTGGTTTACTACATTTTCATTAAAATGGTTAAAGAGAAAGTGCGTATTCCATCCCTCTCCTGAAGAGAAAGAATTATGGTTTATTTTGAGATCAACAGTCTCAGCTGAAGGAGGAACAATTGCTAACGAAATTAAGCTAGTGTTGAGACCAGCCCAATCATCCTTCCAGAAATCAACCTTCTTCCCATTACCAATCTGCCAAGAGATGTTACTTAATATATCTGGCCAGACTTTGCATAAACTTTTCCATAAATAAGAATCATACGGTTTAAAAGATACCTCCTTTAACAACTCTTTATTTCTGCCATATTTAGCCACTAGCACTTGAGCCCACAGGTGGTCAGGGGATTGAATTAACTCCCAGGCACATTTTTGCAGGAATGCTTCATTTTGCTTTCTAAGATTGATGATCCCCAAACCACCTTGCTTTTTGTCCATCTGAAGTTGTTCCCACCTTACCGCATGGTGATTCCTATGATTATCAGTGTCTCCCCAAATAAAACTCCTTTGAATTCTTTCTATCTCATCACAGATGCCCTTTGGGAGAAGGCTATTCTGCATATGAAACATAGGAATAGCTGAAATGACTGATTTAGCTAATGTCACTCTCCCTGCCATAGACAAGCAGCTCTTTTTCCAGCCCTGGAGTCTCCCATTTACTCTGTCCATGATCTCTCCATAATGTAGTTTATTTATTCTTCCATGCTTCATTCTATAACCCAGGTATCTGCCAATATTCCTAGTATGAGCAAAGCCACTTATCTCCACAATAGAATTAGCCAGCTCAGAAGAAACATTCTTAGAGAAGAAAATGTTTGATTTGGGGTAACTAACCTTTTGCCCCGACATGTCACCGAAGATTGCAAGACAGTTCAGAATAGTCTTGATCTGATTGATGCTAGCTTCACCGAAAAGAAGCAAATCATCTGCAAAAAGCAGGTGAGATATAATTGGACCACCTTTTCCAGCTTTCATGGGCTTCCACTCCTCTCTATTAATGCAGTCAGCAATTAAATGAGACAGCTTCTCCATACACAGAACAAAGATATAGGGAGATATGGGGTCCCCTTGTCTAAGGCCTCTGCTAGGAGAAATTCTGCCTGACTTAGCACCATTCCAAAGGATTTCCAGTTCAGTAGTAGAGATGCAATGCATGATGAGATTCACAAATTGATCAGGAAGACTAATCTCCTTAAGCACTTTATGGATGAAACTCCAGGACATGCGATCATAGGCTTTTTCGAGATCAATCTTTATAGTAAAAAAGCCCCGCTTACCTTTCATTCTATTCATAGAATGAACCATCTCCTCAGCAATAACAATATTGTCTTGAATTTGCCTATTGAGAACGAAGCTGACTTGGTGAGGGGAGATTAGCTTGTTTAGAATGGGTTTCAGCTTCCCAACAATAATTTTACTGATACCTTTATATAACACTGAGCAAAGAGCTATAGGCCGAAATTGAGAAATTCTTTCAGGTTTAGCAAGTTTTGGAATTAAGACAAGTAAGGTTTTATTGAGATCCCTAACATCACCTGGATTTTTCCAGATATGAGAGGCACATTCTACCACTTGCTTCTTCAGGAGATCCCAATTTTTTTGGAAGAAAAGAGCTGGGAATCCATCAGGGCCAGGAGCTTTGAGACCACCTGTAAGAACCCACACCGCTAATTAAGGTAATTAGTAAGTTAATTATGATAATTAGGAAATAATTCCATAATTGACCCTAATAGTTATTAATGGGCTTAGATAATTATATTGAGTAAGTAAAAATGCTGAAAGTCGCTTTTCGGAAGAAAAGCGCAGATACCGGTTCTGCTACTCGGTATAAATGCGTACCGGAAAAGTATCCCGGAAAATTATAATGAATGCATGATAATTACTAGAATATTATGTAGGACTTGTAAAACAAGTTTCAAGTCAAAATGACGTAATCTGATGCCAGAACTGATACTGGCTATGGAAAAGCGCGTACCGGAAAGGTGCTCCGAAAAATAAAATAAAAATATGACAAATCTTAGAAAAATGCGTAGGTCTAGAATCCGAAGTTTGGGATCAATATCTTTTACTTTGCGATTAAGGCTAATACTGCGCGGTTAGTGCTTGGGCCTATAAATAGACCCACTTAGCACACAACCCTAGGCAGCCACTATTTTCCTACGTGAGGAGGCTGTGTTTTCTGAGTGCTTGGCACTGTTCATGGTTTCCTTCACCATTTGTGAGCCTTGTAACCTTTCTCCTCCAATCTTCTTCACCATTCCTTCTCCTAAACAACTTGAGTGTGTTTTGTGAGAGTGGAGTGCAATCTTTTCTGAGTTGAGGTGCTGGGTGAGGGGTGTTAGTGGGCTGTAGTGTTGTCTCCATGGTTATGAACCATTGTTCATGCCATTAGAGGTTTCAAGAAGCCTCCTTTGGTGCCAAGAACCAACCTTTGGTGTGGCATTTTCGTGTCCTTGGGTGTGCTGGACTTGAGTGCAGTGTTAAGAGCTCCAAAGACACCTTGAGCTACTGACTAAGCTTTGGGGTAAGTCACCTTAACTTGATCATGTGTCTTTATGTCCTAAAGGTAGTATCTTGGTATGCTAATGGGTTTAACATGTAACTAACACATAAGTGAACCTAAAATGGAGTAAAGATGCATGCTTTAACGTGTACATGTGTTAAAAGTTGGATCTTTGGGATGGATACTCACGAAATGCAGAAACTGCATTCTGTCGTGAGATATCCGGATATTTGTCGAACAGATATCCGGATATCAGTATCCGGATATGGTATCCGGATATTGATATCCGGATATGGGATCTGGGTATCCGGATATGACATATCCGGATATGTCCAGTGTGATATCCGGATATGACATATCCGGATATGCCCCTTCTGATATCCGGATATCCTGGGTTCTGCGCAGACAGTAGCTTCACTGTATGAACAGTAAGCTATGGGGTGTGTGGACCCTAGTTTAAGGAAGTTGAACTTCTGTAATAACTGGACTAAGTCAGAATCACATGATTAAGGGCTTATGGCTTTGTTGGAAGCCTTAAGACGTAAAACGTAAAGGAAAGGCGTAGTCTTTAAGTTGTATGCATGTTGTGCTTTAATATTGACTTGTTAAATGGTCCATATCAGATTGTGATACTGCTGTTTGTGGACTTGTGAGTGGTTGGACTCTTGGCTTGGGTAGCTAGCTTGCAAGGTAAGCTTTCGTGTCCTCGGTTTAGCCATTTTGATGTTCCACCATGTCCCATGGGGATGGGTTTATGCATGTTGTGTTACATGCTTTGATTATTTTGGAAATGCTGTTGAGCTGTTTATATGTAATGAGCTATTATGATATGCATGTGGTGTCCACCTATACGGTAAGCCTGAGTATGTAGTACATACAAGATGGTGAGGCTGTGGTGAGGTACAGGTAGCGTCCTGGTACTCATGTAGGCATAGACGTATTCCTACATTTCTCTGGCCAGTAGATTTGATATGCACACATGACATGATTAATTGCTGCATCGCATAGTTTTGGAACTTATATTGTAAATACTGTTTTTGAACTTATATTACACATGTAAGTGAGCTTGGGGTGGAGACTCCTTGAGGACCCCTTGTCTTACTGAGATTTCTTGTTAGAGATCTCACCCCACGTTTGGGGACGCTTATTTCAGGATCAGGTAATGTTGAGGGCTCAGGTGGCAGGAGGCCAGAGCTGAGCTGATATTAATGATGCTGACGTGCTGAGTTGACTGTTATGTTTTCCGTTTTGATTATGCTATTTATGTTGAGACTGCTATTGGGCCTTGTTGCCTTATTTGGTGAGCATGGGGTTTGTCCATGCCACATGATTGCGATATTGTCTTTCTAATTATGTTGTAATTAAAGTATCAGGATTTTGACCCAGGCTGCATGTTGTAGTCCTGTGGTTTTTAGATACTCACTTGATATTTATTTATGAGGTATTCAGTTAGTTGTCTTGCAATTTACATACAGGCAGTATTTTTATGAAAATGATTAAGTAATCAAGTTGGTTAAGTTAATGACGTCATAATTGAATTAAAGAAAAGTTATTCCGCATTTTAATTAAGCGTGGCTTAATACGATAGTGTGTTAACAATCCGGGTTAACACGGGCTGTTACACCACCCATGGAAAAAAAGCCTCCTTAATCATAAGATCAGTTATGGGCTCATTAATCAACTTCAGATCAGATTCAACAAGGCCAGGCCAGTTAACACTAGTGACAGCCCAAGGTCTATTACAGTTTTCTTCTGCGAACAGGTTATTGAAAAACCCTAAAATAAGCTTCTTCAGATTTCCTTCTTCTCTAACAGGATGACCTTCATCATTTTTTAATTCTAGGATCTTATTCCTAGCCCTCCTGATGATAGTAGTCGTATGATAAAATCTAGTGTTCCGATCTCCATCTTTTATCCAATTGCATCTAGCTTTTTGAAACCAAAGAGCTTCTTCTTGATCCAACACTCGGTTCAGTTCTTCCTGGAGGGCCTTGTCTAGGTCTGAGTTAAACTGATCCAGGTGGTTATTGGTATTCAGTTGAATTTTATGCAACTTATTAAGTAGGAACTCCTTTCTAATCTGAATACACCCAAACACCCTTTTATTCCAAGACTTTAAAGGGTTAACCAGTTCATACAAGCTCTGGTTAATTTTAAGATGAGGTTTCCAAACAAATTTGAGAAAGTGGGAAAAGGAAGAATGCTCAAGCCAAGCCACCAGAAATCTGAAAGGCCTATCCTTCTTACCATTTTTTTTTTTGTAGACAAGGTTAGGAGCAAAGGATTATGATTAGAATTAAGACTGGGCAAGGATCTCACATAAGCATCATCAAAAGCAACTCTCCAATCTGCATTTACACAAACTCTGTCTAATTTTTTGAAAACCCTGTCAAGATGAAGCCATTTAGGTCCCTTCCAGGTAAACTTGGAACCTTTACAGCCGAGATCCAAAAGATTACAATCATTAAGGAAAGAGGAGAATTTCTGGCATCTAGCAGTATTGACAGGGGCTCCACCTTTTTTTTCATTAACTGAAGCAATTTCATTGAAGTCTCCCATTATGACCCAAGGACCACCCACGATGTTTCTAATCCTCTTAATATTTGGCCATAGCTCCTCACGAATGTCCTCCCTAAGATTGGCATAGACCACAGTTAAGAAAAAAGAATTCCCTGAACTAATCGAGCAATACATGTGAATGAACTGGCTATTTTTTTCTATTATCTTTATATTGAAAGCATCTTCCTTCCACAGGATCCAGATACCACCTGAGAAACCCACAGCTTCCTCTAATTCAAAATTATTGAAACCCAGATGTTTAATCTTTTTCTGAGCAATAGCCCCACTAATTCTCGGTTCTAAAATAGCAACCAAGCCAACCTTATATTTCCTTACGAAATTACTTAGGGATGTCTTGAAAGATTTCTTTGCAGCACCCCTATAATTCCAAACTAGGCAATTCATTGGATAACTAGATCATGGTCAGGGTTACCGAGCCCCTGAACACTCTCTATCATATAAGCAGCTTCATTCATGGTTGAATTCTTTTCCATCTCCATTCCATCCTTCCCCTCTTTATCAGGAGGTTCCCCTTTTTTCAATTGAACATCACTACTAGATTGAGCAGTATCCATATCCGAAGGCTTGTTATCCTCCATACATAGATCACTGCTAGTAGTTTGACCAGGCATATCACTAGGATTAGAAGCAGCAATCTTATCACACAGATCCTTCTCTACCTCAATCGGAATAGGCTTTTTTCCAAGACGGTAAACCGGAATCGTGTTGACATGATTCTGAGGACGCAGTTTAGTGGGAT
>JAVKPL010009221.1:0-37606 GCA_032173675.1 Gastrolobium villosum
AATTAGCAGAGGATGGTGGCGTGTTAATCAAAGTGGGTGGGGTTACATTTGGGTTAATGTTTGAGAAAACGGGAATAGAATTAGTGGAGATTCCACCTGAGAAATCAATTTCTGGGTAGGTGAGTGTGTTATAAAAAGGTTCAGATAATTCCGGGAACTTTTCCATTTGCATCATCATTGCCATCATGTCCATGCTGCTGTCACTTGGTGAAGTTTTCATTATGTCCACGTCCATGAATTTCGCACAGTAGTCAGAGAAAGAGAGAGAGAGAGAGAGACAGAGACAGAGAGGAATGGAAAGGAAGAAGGACTAAGGGGAGGTTGAGAAAAGTGAGTAGCAGAGTATGGGAGGGGCTGAAGTAGGGTTTGTAGCAGAAGCAAGCAGAGAGAAAGAGAGAGAGAGATAAGGAGATAGAGAACGAATAAAATAGTAGAGAGATTGCAGAAAGTGAAGGATTATTATCTATGTAACCGACCAACAGCGAAAATCTAGCAGGGTACTCTGTAATGGAAGGCCTTTTATAGCAACTTGCGAGCAATATTTCATGGGTTCATTTAATCTTTTGTTGGAGGAGAGATCTTCTCTCATGTTGTGACACATATGTCGAGATCTGCCAATTAAAAAAAAAAAATAAAAATGAATGTCATGATGGGTGGGTAGGAGATAAAACTATTCTTATGCATCATAAGAGTAGCTTTTCCCGTATTTTATGAGTTTTATAAAAGTTATGTCGTAGGAAAAGTGATCGTATCATGTTATAAAATTTCGGTTTGCGTGTCAGAATTTTTTTTTGATGCGGGCCCCACAAAATATTGTGTGTAGGAAAATGATAGATGATAAACCAATTATGGAAACGTAAAGAAAAACCTGTGAAGCTTATTTACATTAATATTGGAGTGATGAGTTACATTTTTATTAAATGGAGACCGCCCATGATGTGTGGGGTTGCCTCTAGGAAGGGTTTCTTTCATTTCCACCGTTGATCTATATCTTAGTGAAAGGTCAAAGGTGGGAAGCATTTAAGATCAATGGTTGACAATAAGAGAAAGGGACCACATCCTTAGCGGTAAGGCTGGTGCATGAACCAGCTTCTTTCATCAAAGTTTTATGCGATCCTTCTTATTACTTATCGTTCTTTGTTTTGGATATTTACCACTTTCTATGATAAAGTTCCATGTAGCCCCACAGTCACATGACATTTGTCAGAACCACACTGGGAGATAAATATTCATTACAAGCTCTCACTCACCTCCGTCACCGGCGAAAGGTGCAGCAAAGGTAGAGATGGATGAATTAGATAAGAGCGTGGAGTGGTCCCAATAATCCAAAAAATAAAATAAAAAAAAAAAATTAGATGTGAAAGCTCACTGTTCTCTGAGTTAGATCCTATCGAATCACTGCACTTGGAACGCTTTCCGAGGTGGATTGGGAACTGGCAGTGAAACGTTATAGCTTACCCTCCTATAATGCACTTTACTGCAGCTACTAGAGCCTGGGCTGCATGCATGGTGTTCATCTTTTTTTATGTGGTTACAATTTTTTATAGCACACTTTTTCCAAATTTCAGACTTCAGAGTAATGGTAATCAACTTTACATTTCATTTTTTTAGTAACTTCTCAGTTTTCATGAGCATGAGCAAGTCAATAAAATTTTGTGCTGGCAGTATTAAGCTTTTAACACAATATGTCAGTTAAAATACAGTCTGAAGCGCATCAAATTTTGCATATATCTAATAATACTGTGTAAGTAAACGATAATCTTCACTTCTCTGTTGCAGGGACCCATTTGAGAGTGGGAGATATTGACATGTTTGAAATCAGGCGAGAACCTAACTGGAAATTTATATAAACAGAGAGGAGAGAAGCGCACAAAAATTGGGATTGAAGTATTATAGCATATAAAAAGCAGAGCAGATAAGAAGATAAGCTCTGTTTAATTATACTGCACAAAAAGTGGTCCCTTGCCTATTTTCATTATTTATTGGATCATGTTATTTGCACTCACTTTATTTACACTATTTTTATATTACTTCTTCTTCAAATAATGAAACGAGAAAAAAGATATTCTTTTTTTAAAAAGAAAAAGAAAAATGTAAATGTAAAAACGATGTGTACAAATCATTTCTCTTATTTAGATATAGACTCTGATATTTACATATCATAATTCATATATGTTTTATACTTTTCCAGATGAGGAATATAGAAGTTGTAAATGAATGTTAAAATATTTTATGATATAAAGAGAGAAATAAATAAAGGAATGAATTTGCAATTGAATGATTAACTTGATTGAATTAATTTTGTACAAGTTTTTTAAATAGACTTTATGAAACTAAAAGAGAGAAAGCTGCTAACAAACCTAACGTAACAAACCTAAAGATAATGGATGTTACACTAGTAAATCCTAAAATAAAGGAAAACAAATCATACAAGTTTACACCAGAAAATAATAACAAACTAAGTTGTTTGTTGTTATCTTAATACTCCCCTCAAGTTGGAGCATGTAAGGATGAAATGCCCAATTTGGATAAGAGAAATTCAAATTGTTTTTTGCCAAGAGCTTTTGTGAGGATGTCTGCAGGTTGAGAAGAAGTAGGGATATGCTCAATGCAAATAGTTTTTGACATGATATTTCATACACTTAAAAACATTATAATGTAATTGACTGTAAATGTCATTATTATATATATATATATATATATATATATATATAATAGTAATAATAAAAATTAAAAATATCATATTAAACATACTTTTACCTGGATTATGCAAAACACAGCTAAAGTGAAGCAGTCACCTTCTGGTTGTCTGGCTTTTCTTTTCATATGAAGTTTAAAAGTAGGGATGTTAATGGGTTGAATCGAATCAATTTTTTTGAAAAATCGAATCAAATTGATTTTTTTTTTTTGGTAAAAAAATCAAATTGATTTAAATGGTTCGGTTCGGTTCGAGAGTGGTTCGGTTCAATTGGAAACGGTTCGGTTTGGAACTGATTCGGATCGACCCTATTTTGAAAAGAAAAAAAATTAAAAATAAAGTTATAAAAATCAATTTGGTTCGGTTTAAAAACGGTTCGATTCAGTTCGGAAACGGTTCAGGTCGATTCAAAACGGTTCGGTTCTTAAACAGGTTCTAAAAATTGGTTCAATTCATGAACCATTTTTTAAAAACTAGTTATTCTAAGAACAGTTCGGTTCGGTTCGATTCATGATTCGGTCAAATTTTCTAATTATTTTACACATCCCTATTTAAAAGATCCATTTTTCAAGAAATAGATACCAAGGTACTAGCATTCTTGGTCAGTATGATAGTTGTTGCTTGTTGGGACAACACCATAACGGACCTTGTTCGAATGCTGGTAGTTAAAAAAAAAAAAAAGAGACCAAGGCAATCGTATGTTGGGATTTTTAAGTGTATGAAATTTCACTTATTAATAAACTGAGTGAAGTAGATTAGATGTTTACCAGTTCATCACACTTTTAATACATCACCACAATAAATAAAGTGAGAGGGACTGTACCCGACATCTGTATTTAATATTTATATTCAAGTGATTTGGCGAAAACCTGACAGGAATTTATTAAGCTGCAAAGTCAACTCCAAAAAGGTAACAAAGGAAATTAATTAAAATGATACATATTTGATTTTGTTTATGTAATATTTTAAATTCATATTTTTGTGAATGCAAAAAATATCTTTTGAAATAATTAGTTTTAACATGATATGGATATTCCCAATTCAAACAAAATTACCTCTCTTGAAGAGAATACATGTGATTTACAAAAATAAAAAGTCAACTCCAAAAGGTTAAAAAATGGGTTGGTATTTAAGACTGCACTTGCGGTGTAGTAACTACTTATAGCTCAACTGATAAGATGAACTGTGCACCGTTTATGGGCTCCAACTCTGATGCGGTCAGGGTCTCCAACTCTCCCTTCGAGTTACATCTTGCCATTTGGTGCTTTGATGCAAGCTAGGGGTGCGTTTGAAGTAGCGTCTTGTTTTAAAATCAGCATGTCAAGTGTAAGATCACATTTATTTATAGATCAATCATGATGCAGTTGAAGTAAAACAATTTACTTTCCCAATTTACGAACTTTTTTAATAAGATATAAACCAATGATCTATGAATTAATGGATATCACATAACATAAAGATGCCAAAACAAGACACGAACGAAACCATTTGTGTCCGAATTGGGGTTTATGAGAGAAAAATGAGAAAAGGGAAAGATGAAATATTTAATGGTTAGCGCGCCTTTTTCTTATTTAAAATTTTTAAAAAAAAGATAAGGAAAAAAAATCGTAAACTATTCAAATTTCTCTCTTGTTCATTTTTCTAAGTTCTCAATTATGGTGTTTTTGGAGGAAAAAATTAAATTACTCGCCTATTTTTTTTATTTTATTTTTTGATAAACAATTAAAAAATAACTCGCCTATTTACCATTATTAGAAGTTGCAAAGTTACAATTTTGTATTTTCATTCATAGAAAACATTGGCTCGCATTTTCTCTCATCTCTTAGTCTCTTCCTTCATCTCTTTTAATTTGATTGTCATTTGCTGTTGAACGGTCACAATCATTTTACATGGACGAGTAATACTCACAATCTTGGCCTTATATATATGGGTTTATCATCTATCATTTAACATGATCAGAAAAACTTTCCTACACTCAACATTTTGTGGGGCCCGCAGTAAAAAAAACTCTGGCACGTAAAATGAATATCTATAACATAACACAATCATTTTTTCTACAACATAACTCTTATAAAACCTTATATATATATATATATATATATATATATATGGATTAGGAAATTTTACACCCGTGTAAGTTACACTCTCAATCTTGTCCGTTAATCTCACTTGTATTTAATGGCTCACATTTTTTAGTAATGTGAACCATTGGATACAAGTGGATCAATGGTCAAAATTAAGTGTAAGACTTAACTCTTACACCGGTGTAAGAATATCCTGCCCATATATATATCTATACACACATATATATATATATATATATATATATATATAGGGAAAAACATTTCTCAAGCAGCTTGAGATAAGTTTATCTCCAGCTAGCTCCAAAACTACGTCGTTTTGATTAATGAAGGGTGTTATTCTAATTTTATTTATTTTTATATCATATACATTTTACTGAAACACCCTTCATTAATTCACCTAAAATTACATAAATACCCTTCATTAATTAAAACGACGTAGTTTTGGGGCTAGCTGGAGATAAACTTATCTCAAGCTGCTTGAGAAATGTTTACCCCATATATATATATATATATATATATATATATATAGGTAGGATCGTTTGACACCGATGTCAAATTTGAAGTTTGACACCTCATCTGAGAGCCATTAGATCAAAAAAGATCAATGGTGTGACATGCTTACAAATCAGAGTCATTAATCTTTTTTTATCTAATGGCTCTCAGATGAGGTGTCAAACTTCAAATTTAACACTGGTGTCAAAAGATCCTACCTCATATATATATATATATATATATATATATATATATATATATATATATATATATATATATATGGGCAGGATATTCTTACACCGGTGTGAGAATTAGAAGTCTTACACTCAATCTTAACCATTGATCCACTCATATTCAATGGCTCATATTATTAAAAAATTTGAGCCCTTAGATATAAGTGGATCAACGGACAAGATTGAGAGTGTAACTTACATCGGTGTAAAATGATCCTAACCCACATATATATATATATATATATATATATATATATATATTAATGTATAATAAATTGGCTCAATTTAACATTATGTGAAAGTAATATTAATCTCATGCATCATTCGGTTTTCACTAAAATCATACATTTTTCAGGAATATAATGGTTTACAATGTAAAATACACACTCTTAATGTAACAGCCCGTGTTAACCCGGATTGTTAACATACTATCGTATTAAGCCACGCTTAATTAAAATGCGGAATAACTTTTTCTTTAATTCAATTATGACGTCATTAAACTTAACCAACTTGATTACTTAATCAATTTCATAAAATACTGCCTGTATGTAAATTGCAAGACAACTAACTGAATACCTCGTACATAAATATAATGTGAGTATCTAGAACCGCAGGACTACAACATGCAGCCTGGGTCAAAATCCTGATACATTAATTACAACAGCGAATTAAAAGACATAATCAAACCATGTGGCATGGACAAACCCCATGCTCACCAAATAAGGCAACAATGCCCAATCAACAGTCACAACATGATAACATAAATAAAGCGGAAAACATAACAGCAGTCAATCCAGCAGTACAGCATAGCATAATATCAACTCAGCTCGGGCCTCCTGCCACCTGAGCCCTCAACATTACCTGATCCTGAAATAAGCATCCCCAAACGTGGGGTGAGATCTCTAACAAGAAATCTCAGTAAGACAAGGGGTCCTCAAGGAGTCTCCACCCCAAGCTCACTTACATGTAATATAAGTTCTAAAAACAGTATTTACAATATAAGTTCCAAAATTATGCGATGCAGCAATTAATCATGCCATGTGTGTTTATCAAATCTACTGGCCAGAGAAATGTAGGAATACGTCTATGCCTACATGAGTACATGGATACTACCTGCACCTCACCCACAGCTTCACCATCTTGTATGTACTACATACTCAGGCTTACCGTCTAGGTGGACACCACATGCATCTCATAAAAGCACATTGCATATAAATAGCTCAACAGCATTTCCAAAACAATAAAGCATGTAACACAGCATGCATAAACCCATCCCCATGGGACATGGTGGAACAACAAAATGGCTAAACCGAGGACACGAAAGCTTACCTTGCAAGCTAGCTATCCAAGCCAAGAGTCCAACTACTCACAAGTCCACAAACAGCAGTATCACAATCTGATATGGACCAATAATACATCAATATTTATGTATCACAAGCATACAACTTAAAGACTACGCCTTTCCTTTACGTTTTACGTCTTAAGGCTTCCAACAAAGCCATAAGCCCTTAATCATGTGATTCTGACTTAGTTCATTAATTACAAAAGTTCAACTTCCTTAAACTTGGGTCCACACACACCCAATAGCTTACTGTTCATACAGCACAGCTAGTGTCTGCGCAAACCCAGGATATCCGGATATCATGAGGGACATATCCGGATATGCCATATCCGGATATCACACTGGTCATATCCGGATATGGCATATCCGGATACCCAGATCCCATATCCGGATATCAATATCCGGATACCATATCCGGATACTGATATCCGGATATCTGTTCGACAAATATCCGGGTATCTCACGACAGAATGCAGTTTCTGCATTTCGTGAATATCCATCCCAAAGATCCAACTTTTAACATAAGTACACGTTAAAGCATGCATCTTTAAGCATAAATGAGTTCACTTATGTGTTGGTTACTTCATTTTAATCTTTTACATGCCAAGACACCAACTTTAAGCATTAAACTTAAGATCAAAGGTGAGGAAACTTACCAAAGCTCAAAACAGAGCAAGGTGTGCTCTTGGAGCTCTCCCAAGGTTCCCCAACTCAGGCCAACAAAGGTGCACGAAAATGGTGCACAAGACTTGGTCTTTCTACCCAAAGGTTGCTTCTTTAAGTAGCAAAGTAATCACACCAAGCTCATACCACTCATACAACCCAAGACAACCCTTCACCCACTCAACACAGAAGCTGAACAGCCTCACAAGCTCCCCTTTCACCCTCACAACTGGCCTTCCTCACACACACAACGTCTTTAGTGAAGAACAAAGGAGAAAGGTGATCAAAATGGTGGTTTCCCAAGCAAGGAAGAGGGTGGCTGCATGAAAGACACAAGCTGCAGCCCACACTCACGTGAAGAAGGAAATAGACCTAGGGTTTTGTGCCCAACTAATGAATATATAGGGGTTTGAGTCATGACGCGCAGTATTAGCCTTAAAAGCAAAGTAAAAGATATTGATCCCAAACTTTGGAATCTAGACCTACGCATTTTTCTAAGATTTGTCATATTTTTATTTTATTTTTCGGAGCACCTTTCCGGTACGCGCTTTTCCACAGCCAGTATCAGTTCTGGCATCAGATTACGTTATTTTGACTTGAAACTTGTTTTACATGTCCTACATAATATTCTAGTAATTATCATGCATTCGTTATAATTTTCCGGGATACTTTTCCGGTACGCATTTATACCGAGTAGCAGAACCGGTATCTGCGCTTTTCTTCCGAAAAGCGACTTTCAGCATTTTTACTCACTCAGTATGATTATCTAAGCCCATTAATAATTATTAGGGTCAATTATGGAATTATTTCCTAATTATCATAATTAATTAACTAATTACCTTAATTAGCGGTGCAGGTTCTTACATTCACCCCACCTTTTTTAGGATTTTGTCCTCAAAATCAGAAACATACCTGTCACGAAAGTCGGGATACTGTCGGAGAAGCTCATCCTCTCGCTCCCACGTGCACTCCTCGGGACTACGCCCAGTCCACTGCACCTTGACCATCGGAATGATCTTGCTCCTAAGCTGTTTCTCGCCTCGATCGAGAATCTTTAGCGGTCCGACGGGAGTCTTTAGGTTCTCCCGAACCTCCACATCATCCGGCTGCACCACGTGCGAAGGGTCTGCTATGTACTTTCGAAGCTGAGACACGTGAAACACGTCGTGGATGTTGGCTAGGTTCGGAGGTAAGGCAAGTCGATAGGCAACTGGTCCTACTCTACCAAGGATCTGGTAGGGCCCAATGAATCGCGGGCACAACTTCCTCACTCCGAGTGCCCGTCCAACACCGGTGACAGGTGAAAGTTTCACAAACACGTGCTCACCCTCACTGAACTCCAGTGGTCGATGCTTGACATCATAGTAGCTTTTCTGACGATTCTGCGCCTGCTTCAACTTTTCCCTGATCATCTGGATCTGCTGGGTAGTATCTTGGACAAAGTTCAAGCCAAATAGCTCTTTATCTCCAACCTCAGACTAGCAGGTAGGAGTCCGACACCTCCTACCATACAGCACCTCGTAGGGTGCCATGCCCAGACTAGCATGAAAACTGTTGTTATACGAGAATTCCACCAACGGAAGGTACCTATCCCATGCAGAACCCTGCTCCAACGTGCAAGCTCTCAACATGTCCTCCAATGTCTGGATGGTCCGCTCAGTATGTCCGTCAGTCTGAGGGTGATAGGCGGTACTCAATCTCAACTGCGTACCAAAAGCCTCATGCAGCGCCTCCCAGAACCGAGATGTGAACTTCGGGTCCCTATCACTGATGATACTCTCGGGCACCCTGTGAAGCCTCACAATCTCGCGGACATAAAGTTTGGCCAACTGCTCTGTAGTGAAGCTCACCTTCACTGGAAGAAAATGGGCAGACTTAGTCAATCTGTCCACAATGACCCAGATAGAGTCACAACCAGCCTGAGTTTTAGGCAATCCCACCACGAAGTCCATGGAAATACTTTCCCACTTCCACTGTGGAATCTCAAGAGGTTGAAGTTTACCAGACGGTTTCTGGTGCTCGATCTTCACTTTATGACATATCAAACACTTGGACACGTAGACCGCTATGTCCTTCTTCATGCCCGGCCACCAAAAATTTCTCTTTAAGTCCTGGTACATCTTCGTGGCACCAGGGTGGATAGTGAACCGACCCTTATGAGCTTCTGCCATAACCTCTTCGGTCAGTGGTCCTCGAGGAATAACAATCCTCTTCTGGAACAGCAGCAATCCATCCTCGTTCCAAGACACACCGTCCTGGTTCTTCACATAATCAAGGCACTCTCTTTGCACTTGCGCCTCTTTAATCTTTTCCATCAGCTCATTAATCACTTCAGCTGTTTCCATTTCGAGCAGTGCACCCCCAAACAAGGAGTTCACTCTCAAGTCTCTGAACTTCTCGATCATCTCGTAGTCGCTCATCATCAAGCTGGATAGACTCACGGATTTCCGACTCAAAGCATCGGCTACCACATTGGCCTTGCCAGGATGGTACCTCAACTCAAAGTCGTAGTCCTTCAAGAACTCCATCCATCTTCGCTGTCTCATGTTCAACTCCTTCTGGTCAAACAGATACTTCAGGCTCTTGTGGTCACTGAATACAGCAAACTTCATGCCAAACAGGTAATGCCTCCAAATCTTGAAAGCAAAACAATGGCTGCCAACTCCAAGTCGTAAGTCGGGTAGTTCTCCTCATGAGGTTTCAACTGTCTTGAAGCGTAAGCAACCGCTTTCCCTTTCTGCATCAGCACACAGCCTAATCCTTTACCAGAGGCATCGCAGTACAACTCAAACTGTTCCGTAGGATCAGGAAGAACTAACACTGGAGCAGTAGTCAGTCTCTCCTTCAACTCCTGGAAACACTCCTCACACTCATGTGTCCACACGAATGGAGTCTCCTTTCGGGTAAGGCGAGTCATCGGTAGCACCATTTTGGAGAATCCCTCAATGAACCTCCTATAGTACCCTGCCAAACCCAAGAAGCTTCTCACTTCTGTAACCGTCTTGGGCCTCTCCTAGTCCATCACGGCCTCAATCTTGTTAGGATCAACTGCAACTCCATTAGCAGAAATCACATGACCCAGAAATTTCACCGCCTTGAGCCAAAACTCGCATTTCGACGGCTTAGCATATAGCTTTTTCTCTTTCAACACTTGCAAAACAATCTTCAAGTGCTCAGTATGCTCCTCCTCCGTCTTGGAGTAAATCAAGATGTCGTCAATAAAGACGATCACAAACTGATCCAGGTACGGCTGGAAGATCCTGTTCATGTAGTCCATGAACACTGCGGGTGCATTGGTGAGTCCAAACGGGATCACCAAGTACTCGTAGTGCCCGTACCTCGAGCGAAACGCTGTCTTTGGGACATCCTCCGGCTTTACTCGTATCTGATGGTAACCGGACCGGAGGTCGATCTTTGAATCACGCAAGCGCCCCTGAGCTGATCCAGCAAATCATCAATGCGTGGAAGAGGGTACTTGTTCTTGATTGTCACCTTGTTTAACTGTCTGTAGTCGGTGCACAACCGCATGGTCCCATCTTTCTTTTTCACAAAAATGACTGGTGCTCCCCAGGGAGACACACTCGGCCGAA
Source organism: Gastrolobium villosum (assembly GCA_032173675.1). Lineage (NCBI taxonomy): Eukaryota > Viridiplantae > Streptophyta > Magnoliopsida > Fabales > Fabaceae > Gastrolobium > Gastrolobium villosum. Next base: position 11,103 of record JAVKPL010009221.1, read on the forward strand.
TGAAATCTTTCGCTAAAAGCTCCTCAATATGCTTCTTCAGCTCCGCCAACTCTGGTGGCGACATCCGGTATGGAGCCAACGATATAGGCCCCACACCAGGCAATAAGTCAATGGAGAACTCTATCTCCCTCTGCGGTGGAAACTCAGGAATCTCCTCGGGAAACACCTCGAGGAATTCCCTCACCACAGGAATGCCAGTGAGATCCTCCTGTGTCCCACTCACCAAACCTCCCAACATGACATAGCCAAATGCCCCTGCTCTCAAGGCCCTCCTCACCTGCAGGACTGAAATGAACGGTGAGGAACTGGCTGTGGACCCACCCGGAGACATCACCACTTTCTTGGCACAGCAATCAATCATTGCACAATTTCTGGACAACCAATCCATGCCCAGAATAATCTCAAGGTTGGCCATCGGCAATCCTATCAGATCTACCGAGAAGTCACGTCCATCCCACTGAAACGCTACATCGCGATGAACAGTGGAGGTCAAACATTTTTCTCCGGTGGCGGTGGTCACCCGCATCGGTGGAGAAAGCACATCACTGGGCAACTCAAGCCCCACAGCAATAGGGGTAGCAACAAAAGAGTGCGTTGCCCCGGAATCAAACAGCACATCAACAACTGAACCACCAATGATAGCAGTACCTCTGACCAGGTTCGGAGCTCTGTCCGACTGCTGACGATCAAGTGTGTAGACTCATCCTGTAGTAGGTGGCACGACTGGTGCCCCAGTAGGAACCATCTGCAATGGCACAGCCTGCACTGCAGCAACTCTCGCCGTCGGGCAATCTCTGGAGTAGTGGCCCTCCTTGCCACACTGGAAACAAATCAGCTGACCGGTAGAACACGGTCTGAAGTGTGACTTCCCGCATCCCGAACATCTGGGAGCAGGAGGTCTCGCTGTGCTCCCCTGAGTAGCAGTCTTTCTAAACTGATTTGGCGCTTGCTTAGCCGCCAACTGTTTGCCCTTGCCCTTGTTTGCAAAATTTTTGTTCTTCCAGGGAGTAGAACCACCAGTACTCTGTGGCACCTCAATCTTGGCCTTCTTGGCCTGACTCGCACGGCAGTATTCCTCAATGTCGCGGCACTGCCGTACTAAAGCTCCGAAGTCTCTCGAAGCAGAACCAGCAAGGTGTCCAGCAATGTCCTCATTAAGTCCCCTCCGGAACTTAGCCGCAAGAAAAATGGGAGTCGGTCTCGCCATGCGGAAATGAGAGAACTTGACCAGCTCATTAAACTTGGCCAGGTACTCGTCGACAGACAACGAGCCCTGAACCAACCGGTCAAACTCCCCCTGCTTCCTCTCCTGTGAGTCATATGGAAAGTACTGACCCAGAAAGCTCTCCTCGAAGAATGGCCACGTCATCACATGACCCTGCATCTCGTATACATGAGAAAGATTGGTCCACCACTCATGGGCCTCGCCCTCCAGCATGTAAGTGGCGAACAACAGCTTCTGTGGATCGGTGCACTGCATGATCCGGAAAATCTTGTCCAACGCCTGAAGCCATCTAGCAGCAGCAATGGGATCATACGATCCGTCGAAAGTAGGTGGCTTATGCTTGCGGAAAGCATTCAGCCGGCGATCGATTTCGTCACGATCCTCAGCAAATACGGGGATGGTCTGCATAGCCCCCGTCAAGTGATTGCCCTCACCCATCTGGCTCTGGGTGTCCTCCTGTTGACTAGGCGGAGGTTGAGGCGGTGGCGGCGGTGGAGGTGGTGGAGGACACTGTCCAGCAGCAGGACCAGCCCTCAACTCCTCCAACATGACTCTCATCATCGTCATGTTGGCCATCCGGTTCTCCTCCAGAACCTCTGCCGTGGCTCGCCGGTTCGCATCTCGAATAGCGTCCAGCATCGCCTGATTTGCCAACCTCGTGGCTTCCTGGTCGGCTAGTCGGGCCGCCTGCATCTCAGCCAATGCAGCTAGGATAGGATCCGATTGATCCTCACTCGTACTAGTGTTCCTCCTTGGTGGCACCATGACTCTGCACAAGTTACACAAAGAATGAGTTGATCAGGCCCACGCCTTGTGGTCACATATGCATTATCATAACACACACCAATCAGAGAGAACGCAAGGTAGACACGCAACGACACATCCTAAGTTATTGCAATACATACAGGCTTTTCCCTAGAAAGTGCTCTGATACCATAAAATTTAACAGCCCGTGTTAACCCGGATTGTTAACATACTATCGTATTAAGCCACGCTTAATTAAAATGCGGAATAACTTTTTCTTTAATTCAATTATGACGTCATTAAAATTAACCAACTTGATTACTTAGTCAATTTCATAAAATACTGCCTGTATGTAAATTGCAAGACAACTAACTGAATACCTCGTACATAAATATAATGTGAGTATCTAGAACCGCAGGACTACAACATGCAGCCTGGGTCAAAATCCTGATACATTAATTACAACAGCGAATTAAAAGACATAATCAAACCATGTGGCATGGACAAACCCCATGCTCACCAAATAAGGCAACAATGCCCAATCAACAGTCACAACATGATAACATAAATAAAGCGGAAAACATAACAGCAGTCAATCCAGCAGAGCATAATATCAACTCAGCTCGGGCCTCCTGCCACCTGAGCCCTCAACATTACCTGATCCTGAAATAAGCATCCCCAAACGTGGGGTGAGATCTCTAACAAGAAATCTCAGTAAGACAAGGGGTCCTCAAGGAGTCTCCACCCCAAGCTCACTTACATGTAATATAAGTTCTAAAAACAGTATTTACAATATAAGTTCCAAAATCATGCGATGCAGCAATTAATCATGCCATGTGTGTTTATCAAATCTACTGGCCAGAGAAATGTAGGAAAACGTCTATGCCTACATGAGTACATGGATACTACCTGCACCTCACCCACAGCTTCACCATCTTGTATGTACTACATACTCAGGCTTACCGTCTAGGTGGACACCACATGCATCTCATAAAAGCACATTGCATATAAATAGCTCAACAGCATTTCCAAAACAATAAAGCATGTAACACAGCATGCATAAACCCATCCCCATGGGACATGGTGGAACAACAAAATGGCTAAACCGAGGACACGAAAGCTTACCTTGCAAGCTAGCTATCCAAGCCAAGAGTCCAACCACTCACAAGTCCACAAACAGCAGTATCACAATCTGATATGGACCAATAATACATCAATATTTATGTATCACAAGCATACAACTTAAAGACTACGCCTTTCCTTTACGTTTTACGTCTTAAGGCTTCCAACAAAGCCATAAGCCCTTAATCATGTGATTCTGTTAGGTTATAGTAACCTAAAAGAGAAGAACAGAACAGAGAAAGAAGAAATGAATAGTTGGTATTGAACTTTCTGAATTGAATGAGTAGCAATCAACCACTTCAATGTTATTTATACAACACAAGCAACTAACTAACAGAATGACAACTAACTCCCCCACGTGTGAGATAACAGACTCACCGTTCCAATGGAATACATGCAACAAGACACATGTTGCTCTCACAGAACAACACTACACTAATACAGCAAATATCAACACAACTCACTATGCCACAAAGTCCTTCAATCTAGAAGAATGTTTCCTATCTCTACAAGATCGTCTGAGTGTAACATTGCCCTCCCCTTCAACCATGACCTTGTCCGCAAGGTTAAGAGATGGATAACACTGAATCAACTCATGTTCCTTTTCCCATGAAGCATCCTCTGGAACAGTGTTGGACCACTGAATCAGAAACTCCCTTATGCTTTGTCCCTGGTGAGAAGAAGAACGTGTGGCTAAGACTGCTATCGGCTCCTGTACAGGTCTGTTATCGACAGCAAAAAGTGGCAGAGGATTGGACACAATTGGGAGTGAACTTATACATGGTTTCAATTGTGAAACATGAAACACAGGATGTATTTGACTTCCTGGGGGTAACTGCAACTCATAAGCCGTGTTGCCAAGCTTGCGAATAACTTCAAAGGGACCAAAGAAGCGCTTAGCCAACTTGTGATTGGCCCTCCGCTCTACAGTCACCTGTCTATAAGGTTGTAATTTGGTCCACACCTTATCTCCCACATTGAATGAACGTTCCTTGTGATGTTTATCAAATTGCATCTTCATGCGGTTCTGAGCACGCTGCAGATGAGCCTTCAACTGCTTGAGAACTTCATTCCTGTGCTGCAACAGTGTATCAATGGCCTCCAACTTCAACAATCCACGAGGATAAAAAGGAATCATCACTGGTGGCTTACCAAAAACTGCCTGATAAGGGGACATCCCAATAGCTGAGTGAACAGCCGAATTATAGTGATATTGAGCCCATCCCAAACAACTACACCAAGAATTCGGTTGCTCATAGCAAAACGATCGGAGATACTGTTCCAGATATCTATTAGTCACTTCTGTTTGACCATCAGATTGTGGATGGTATGAAGAAGTAGTGCGTAAGGTAGTGCCACTTAACTTGAATAAATGGTTCCAAAACTTACTCAAGAATATGCGATCTCTGTCAGTCAATATAGACCTTGGAAAACCATGAACTCTAACTATCAAGTCACAAAATAAATTGGCAACTGTGAAAGCTGTGTAAGAGTTTGGTAACTGGCCAAAATATGCAAATTTTGACAATCTGTCTATAACAACTAAAATAGTTGTGAAACCCTTCGATGGAGGCAAGCCCGTTATAAAATCCATGGAAAGCTCCTCAAAAATGCCTTCTGGAATAGGAAGTGGCTGCAATAGCCCTGCAACCTTGGAAGGCTCATATTTAACTTGTTGACATACCATGCAACCCTGAACAAATTGTTTCACATCCTTTTTCATAGCTGGCCAATGGAATGTAGCTGTCAAACGCAAATATGTTCTCAGCACACCAGCATGTCCTCCAATCAAAGAAGAATGAGATTCTTTAATTAGCAAAGGAATCAAGGAGGAAGAAGGACTAAGGAAATATTTTCCCTTGTATAACAATACCCCTTCTCTACTCACCATATCAGGCACACTGGTGGGCTGTTCCTTAAGCTTGGAATGAATCTGCAACAAATGAGGATCAGCCATATTTTGTTTTTTAATTTCCGAAAGAAGGTCAAACTCTGGTTCAGAAATGGACACACATAAAGTGCCATCCTCATCAAACATCCGAGATAAAGCATCAGCCACTATGTTGGCAGGACCAGGTTTGTATTCAATGTGGAATGAATAACCCATCAATTTGCATAGATACTTTTGCTGTTCAGCTGTATGAATGGTCTGAGTAAGAAGTTCCTTGATACTTCTATGATCGGTTCTGATAATAAACTTGGTACCAAGCAGATATTGCCTCCATCTTTTAACGGCTGTAGTGATAGCATATAACTCCCGAATATAAGTGGAAGAGCTGGCTAACCTTGGTCCTAACTTCTTACTGAAATAAGAAATCGGTTGCTCACCCTGAAGCAAAACAGCACCCACTCCTTGACTGGAGGCATCAGTGTCCAACACAAATACTTCCTCAAAGTTAGGTAACTTCAACACTGGTGTTTGGGACATAGCAGTCTTCAATTGCAAAAAGGCATCGTCAGCTGCAGGTGACCAAGAAAACACAGCTGATCCCTTCAATAAATTTGTTAGTGGAAGAGCCAATGAAGCATAGCCTTTGACAAAGCGTCTGTAATAGCCAGTTAAACCAAGGAAACCTCTCAACTGTTTAATGTTTCGTGGAATGGGCCATTGGAGCATGGCTGAAATTTTCTTTGGATCCGCACACACACCCTTGTCATCAACCACATAGCCCAAATACTCAATAGAAGGCTGACCAAAAGCACATTTGCTGAGTTTAACAAAGAACTCATACTGCTGTAAGGACCGAAGAGTTAATTCCAAATGTTTAACATGCTCCTCCATAGTTTTGCTGAATACCAAGATATCATCGAAGAAGACTATGATAAATCTCCTCAAATAAGGCTTGAACAGGTGGTTCATAACAGCTTGGAAGGTGGCAGGAGCATTAGTCAACCCAAAAGGCATAACTAAGAACTCATAATGGCCCTCATGTGTTCTAAATGCAGTCTTGTAGGCATCGGCAGGTAACAAACGGATTTGATGATATCCAGCCCTCAAGTCCAACTTGGAGAAGATGGTTGAACCTCCCAATTCATCTAAGAGCTCATCAATCGTTGGAATTGGAAATCTATCTTTTATTGTAACCGCATTAAGGGCCCTGTAATCAATACATAGTCTCCAAGAATTGTCTTGCTTCCGAACTAGAAGAACTGGTGAAGAGAAAGGGCTATTCGAATGCTGAATGAAGCCAGCAATCAACAATTCAGACACCTGCCTCTCAATTTCTGATTTCTGGTTATGACCATATCTGTAAGGTCTCACATTAATAGGTTTGGTTCCTTCCTCCAAATGTATGGAATGGTCCAATCCCCGAAAAGGAGGTAGTCCATTAGGCACAGCAAACACCTGCTGAAACTGCAGCAAAATGGACCATAAGAGAGGATCAACACTTGGTTGCAATGCTTTCAACTCAGTACAGCAATCAGGTGGCAACTTAGAATCCTTCTCTTCCAACAATAAATTGCACGATTCCCAATCCTTGGTAAGCAAAACATTCATGGAAGCAGTAACAGAAACCTCATTATGACCCTGCAATGAAATGGAGTTACCCTGCCAAGTGAAATCCATAGATTTCCGAACATAATCATGAGTAACCTTGCCTAATTTTTCCAGCCAAGGCATGCCCAAAATAATGTCTATTCCAGATAAATCCAACACCCATAGATCAGTAACAAACATAGAACCTTGAATCGACAGTGGCACCTTCAAGCACTTCCTATCAGAATACATGATCTCACCATTTCCCAAGAAAATACGAATTCTATGGGTGTGTGACATTGGTAATGCAAGTTGAATGGCCAATTGCTTCTGAATGAAGTTGTGAGTGCTGCCAGAATCAACCAAAACAGAAAAAGTGATACCTGCAAGAGCAGGAGAAAACACCAAGGCCCGATAATGATTGTTATCCCTCAAAGTGTGTAAGGATGCATCCTTTGATTCACTGGAGATATGGTCAGCTTGCCAAACTATCTGCTCCTCCTCCAAGTTCTCTTGTGCATCTTCTTCTTCACCAAGCAACAACAGCATCTTATTTTTACAGATGTGTTTTGAAGACCATTTTTCATCACAAGTATAGCAGAGGCCCAGTTCCCTACGCTTATGCAAATCAGCATTGAGTACTCGTTTGAGATGAGTAGGAGCTGGTAAAGCCAAACGTGGAGATTGTGCAACTGGTGGTGAAGGCACAGTGGAATTGTTTGGAGCCACTGAATGAACCTCAGTAATCTGCACTGGTTTCGAAAAGAACTTCTTAGGAGTCGTTTGCAAAGAATTCTTCAGATCACCAAAGTGATCATCATAAGCCATTGCTAATTGAATAGCATGATGCAAGGAATTTGGTTCCCTCAATTGAACAGCACTTCGGAGCTCTGATTGAAGACCAGAGATGAAAAAATTCATCAAAAGGTCATCATCCAAATCCGGAATTTGATTAACCAATGCCTCAAATTGTTGAACAAAGGAACGAAGAGAAGAGGATTGTGTCAATTTAGACAAAGCGCCCTTCACATTTACAAACCCAGACATTCCAAAACGTTGACGTAAAGCCGAAGCAAAATCATTCCACCTGCGAGCTTTACCTGTATTAAAGGTCCATTGGAACCACGATGCTGCCATGCCTTCCATCTTCAGACCAGCCAAAGACACCTTAGTTTCTTCAGGAATCAATTGCAAATTGAAGAAAATCTCCGTTTTAAAGATCCAATTATTAGGATCACTGCCATTAAAAATCGGAATCTCCATGCGAACTCCTTTAAGTAATGAACGCAGATCCATATTGTCCGATCTATGCAAATTATGAGGAGCAGAAGAAGAATTGCCATTAGAAGATTCAGATTTGTGTACCTGTGTAGCTAACACAGCCTCCTGTAATTGTTGCATTTGATTGACCAACATCGAGATCTGATTTCTGGTATCCGCTGCCTGACGCGCCGCTTGCATGCGGAGTTCTTCAAAATTCGTATCCACCCGTTGCTGAAAGGAGTGAAGTTCCTCCGATAATTCTTGAACCTTTGTCATGGAAACAAGAACAAGGAATGAAAGCACCAATGTTAGGTTATAGTAACCTAAAGAGAAGAACAGAACAGAGAAAGAAGAAATGAATAGTTTGTATTGAACTTCTGAATTGAATGAGTAGCAATCAACCACTTCAATGTTATTTATACAACACAAGCAACTAACTAACAGAATGACAACTAACTCCCCCACGTGTGAGATAACAGACTCACCGTTCCAATGGAATACATGCAACAAGACACATGTTGCTCTCACAGAACAACACTACACTAATACAGCAAATATCAACACAACTCACTATGCCACAAAGTCCTTCAATCTAGAAGAATGTTTCCTATCTCTACAAGATCGTCTGAGTGTAACAGATTCTGACTTAGTTCATTAATTACAGAAGTTCAACTTCCTTAAACTTGGGTCCACACACACCCAATAGCTTACTGTTCATACAGCACAGCTAGTGTCTGCGCAAACCCAGGATATCCGGATATCATGAGGGACATATCCGGATATGCCATATCCGGATATCACACTGGTCATATCCGGATATGCCATATCCGGATACCCAGATCCCATATCCGGATACCATATCCGGATACTGATATCCGGATATTTGTTCGACAAATATCCGGATATCTCACGACAGAATGCAGTTTCTGCATTTCGTGAATATCCATCCCAAAGATCCAACTTTTAACATAAGTACACGTTAAAGCATGCATGTTTAAGCATAAATGAGTTCACTTATGTGTTGGTTACTTCATTTTAATCTTTTACATGCCAAGACACCAACTTTAAGCATTAAACTTAAGATCAAAGGTGAGGAAACTTACCAAAGCTCAAAACAGAGCAAGGTGTGCTCTTGGAGCTCTCCCAAGGTTCCCCAACTCAGGCCAACAAAGGTGCACGAAAATGGTGCACAAGACTTGGTCTTTCTACCCAAAGGTTGCTTCTTTAAGTAGCAAAGTAATCACACCAAGCTCATACCACTCATACAACCCAAGACAACCCTTCACCCACTCAACACAGAAGCTGAACAGCCTCACAAGCTCCCCTTTCACCCTCACAACTGGCCTTCCTCACACACACAAAGTCTTTAGTGAAGAACAAAGGAGAAAGGTGATCAAAATGGTGGTTTCCCAAGCAAGGAAGAGGGTGGCTGCATGAAAGACACAAGCTGCAGCCCACACTCACGTGAAGAAGGAAATAGACCTAGGGTTTTGTGCCCAACTAATGAATATATAGGGGTTTGAGTCATGACGCGCAGTATTAGCCTTAAAAGCAAAGTAAAAGATATTGATCCCAAACTTTGGAATCTAGACCTACGCATTTTTCTAAGATTTGTCATATTTTTATTTTATTTTTCGGAGCACCTTTTCGGTACGCGCTTTTCCATAGCCAGTATCAGTTCTGGCATCAGATTACGTTATTTTGACTTGAAACTTGTTTTACATGTCCTACATAATATTCTAGTAATTATCATGCATTCGTTATAATTTTCCGGGATACTTTTTCAGTACGCATTTATACCGAGTAGCAGAACCGGTATCTGCGTTTTTCTTCCGAAAAGCGACTTTCAGCATTTTTACTCACTCAGTATGATTATCTAAGCCCATTAATAATTATTAGGGTCAATTATGGAATTATTTCCTAATTATCATAATTAATTAACTAATTACCTTAATTAGCGGTGCGGGTTCTTACACTTAACGTAATATACATCATTTCACTTGATTAAAAGTGTTCTTGTTTACCAAAAAAATAAAAGTGTTCCTGAAGTACGAGTCCATGAATGTAGGGCTTAAGAAAGACTTTATATGCTTTAAGTGCTACTGAACAGAAAAGGATTCTCAATTATGTTGCTTCCTTGTAGGAGGTGGGGAGAAAAAGAGAATTAAAAGATCGAACATACATATCTCCTCAAAAGTGGATGAGAGGTAAGGGACGTCAAACTCTCCAATTCAGGTGTTCTTAAAATTATACAGTGGATGAGGACGTAACTTATCCCGTATTCTTCAACATGTAATGGTGGATTATACCCGATCTCTTTAAGGTCATCATTCGACGCCTGATCAAGTGGCATGCACTGCCATTATACACCTATTTTAAATTATTTATGTTTTAATGTGTAATGAGTTGGTTTAATTTAAAATTATGTGAAAGTAATATTAATCTCATGCATAAGCTCATTTTGGTTTTTTACCGAAATCATACATCTCCATAAAGGTATATAATTTCAAATACATACCCTCAACGTAACATATATGATATGCGTCCAGCATATGATGCTTTCTAAGTTAAAATAAGCAAGGAATTAATCATAAATGTGTGAAAATAAGTCATAAATGCAAGAAATATTGATTATTCCTTCTCAATTATTCTCTCACTCGATTTATGTGTTTTAATAGCAGGAACAACCAAAAAAGAAGTGAATGAGAGAAGTGCGCCATTTGATCCAATTCACCCCTGTATCCTGGCGCAAAATGCGCTGGAGGTGGCGCAATGTGCGCGGACTTGGCGCACTTTGCGCGGGACCTGGTGAAAAGTGCGCCACTTGGCAGATTCAACTCTATTTTCCCATGCAAAGTGCGCGGTAGTTGGTGCAAAGCGTGTGGGCGATATTTTTTAATTCTAATATGATGCAAATTACACAAAAAGGGGGCCCAATTAGAGGGCAAGTGAGGTAAGGTGAGGTTTTCCCAAAACCTAATAAAAGGATCAGAAACAGAGGAAGGAAGAACTTTTTGACAAGAAGGAAGAGAAAAACAACAAAGAGAGGGAGAATTCTTGGGAGCTTCTTGGAGTTTTAAAGATTCGAACAATCAAGACGGAAGATCTTCATCTTTTTTCTCTTCATTAGGTTCTCAAACTTAATTTCTTTTATGTTTATTTTGTCAGACATGAATATGTCTGGCTAGTTTTAATTATTGTGGTAATGGTCACAACCTTTGATGTGAACCCCTTGTGGTTTGGTTGAAGTTTATGTTTATTTATTTAAATTGGATTTATCTTTCCTTGTTCTTCATTCTATAATTCTTTTGGAACTGATTAATCTATTAGGATTGCGAGGGTTAGGGTTTTCAATAGGAATATTGAAATTCTAATTCCTGACAAAGGGTAAAATAACGGTTCATGTATGCACTAGGGATAGGCTACATGAACCGCAAACGTTAAAAATTCATTGATTCTAAGGTTTAACTTGAAAAGGGATTTCTAAGGGGTTAGGATTCTAATAGAGTTAATAAGGTTAAAGTCATTACGGAATTAGGGCTTAACTAATCATATAAAGATGATGAATCGTTTGATCAATTGAATAAGTAAGCGTAAATGTAATCCAAGTTGCAAGGTGGGGATCGTAAAAGTGTTTGTTTCTCCTTACCACAATATTTTCTCAAATCTTTCTCAACTTTTAATCTTGTGTTTCTAAAGAACCTTTGAATTATGTACATTTTCTTGAATTGTTCTAATATTTCACAAACCGTAATTGTTCACAAACCAATTTTATTAATCCAATAAGAAAGGAATAGTTATTATAACTTCGGTGCCTCAATTCTCGTGGAGACGATACTCTACTTATCATTTTATTACTTGGAACGTTCGGTACACTTGCCGATTTTCGCAACAATATATCATTTCACTAGAGTACATGTGTTCCTAAAGTGCAAGAGTTCATCAATGTGAGGGGTAAGAAAGTTTTTATATGCTTTGAGAGGATTAATGGGAAACTTGTTAACATTCTTAAAGGACTTGAACTCCACACCGGTAGTTTTAGTGCTGCTGAACATAAAAGGGTTGTGAGTTATGTTGCTTCCTTGCAGGAGATTTGGGAAGGGAGAATTAAAAGATCGAATATACGCAACTCTTTAAAAGTGGATGAGATGCAAGGGGACGTCAAACTCGCTAATTTGCGTGCTATTACAATTATTAGGTGGATAGAGATGGTAACCTAATTGGTATTCTTCAGCATGTAATGGTAGATCTTGTACTTAGTCTTTTCAAGGTCATTGTTTGAGTTGACATGTACTTCCTTTATACACCTATTTTAAATTATATATATTGTTTTTGTTTTTTTTAATATGCAATGAGTTGGTTTAATTTATCATTATGTGAAAGTAATATTTATCTTATGCATGTGCTCTTTTTGCTTTGACTGAAATTATACATTTTCTAGGAATGTAACAGTATGTAATGTCAAATACATACCCCAACGTAGTATAAATCATTTCACTAGAGTACAAGTATTCTTGGAATACAAGAGTTCACAAATGTAAGGCATAAGATAGACTTATATGCTTTGGAAGGATTCATGGAAAACTTGTTAACATTTTTTAAGGACTTGAACTCCATATTGATATTTTTAGTGCTACTTAACTAAAAAAGATTGTCAATTATGTTGCTTCCTTATAGGAGATTGGGAGAAAGGAAAAATTAAAACATCAGACATACACAGCTCCTCGAACGTGGATGAGAGGCAATACAGGATATTGGGAGAAAGAAAAAATTAAGACATCAGACGTACACAGCTCCTCAAAAGTGGATGAGAGGAAAGGGACTCCAATTCGGATATTGTTATAACTATGCATTGGATGAAGATAATAACTTATCTGGTATTATACAAAATTATAAAAATATTTTAAAATTATAAAAAAAAATTCATGCATTATTAATTCATATAAAATATCAAAAATATAGAATAAAATTAAAAGAGAACAAATTTTACAAACATTTTTATATAATTTAGAGAAATTAATTTTAAATTTTAAATTAAGCAAAGTTAAAAATGCCATGTATTAGGATTTATGTATAAGATTGGTATTACCCAACATAAGGTGGCCCAGTGAAATGCAACAAACCAAGCCCAATACAGAACCCAATTTAGTTGCCTTGAATAATCATCTTATTAAAGCAACCAATCACGATAAAAAGAGATGCACGTAAGCTGCGAAGCTATATGATTTAGTTAGGACGTTACGTAAACAGTTTTCAGTTAGCGAGTTTGTTTATCTTAACTATGTGTACAGGTAGCTATATATGTAAGATATGTATGTAAGTTGCAGTTCGATTTTCAGATCAATGAATCCAGTTATTTTGTTGTGTTCTTCTCCCTCTGGGTTGAATCCTATATATTTTGGATTCAGATTATTTTGCTTTGTAGTTTTTTTTTGGGACTGTTTGCCTCTCTGATATACTACCCAAAAAAAATGCCATGTATCCTTTTCTAGTGAAGAATAAATTAAAATATTAAATAACTCTAGAGATAATATACTCATATTTAATATATAGAAGTGAACAAGTGATAACATTTATTTAAATAAATACTTATTTAATTTATTCATATATTATTGGTTTAGTTCTTGCGTTGGACGGGTGGTAAAGGCTTTTCATGCAGCCCACTCTCTACTTTCATTACATGATAAGACATTCATATCATGCAATATTATTGTCTTCTCCATAAAACACCCTCTGGAACGACCCTCATGCTGAACTGGGCCCAGTGGTACGAACCCGCAAGAAGCCCAATTATTTGAATGATTATGAGACCAACTGATGTAGTCTTGGGCCAATGAATCTCTTTAAATGTCTTTTAAAGAGTATTATTAATAGCCATATGGGCTTATGTAGTCTTGGGCCAATGAACATTTTTAAATGTCTTTTAATTAATACTATTAATAGCCATACGGGCTTATGAGTGGATAGGAAAGCCCAATATGAATAAGGCATTATATATAATGACCTAAGACCAATAAATATGATTATGAAAATTCTGAATAATTCTTTTCTCTACAATCTCTTCTTTTTCTCTCTCTACCTCCCTTTCTAATTCCCTGAATTCCAATAGATCTATGAACAGTGCGCTACACCCTCCACTACATGTAACGTCGTTGTTTCCATGCTTAGAAAGAAGTGAGAAGACGCAACAAGTGAGAAAGAAAAAAAAAATAGTGTAAATGAAAGTAAGCTTGAGATAATATATAAACAGTAAAAGTGAGCGATGTAACTAAAAGTAGTCTTTGTAAAGTTCAAATGTGTGAAAATAGTTGTAATTTGAATTTCTCTTAATAAAAGTTGTATCTTTTATTGTACAACACCATCGAAGTTCAGATATAAGACTTATTTTGAGCGTACAACTTCAATACAAAAGCTGAGCCGAGTAATAACACGACTAAGATGGGGGTGAGTTGATTACCACCAACTTAACTCTGTGAGAATGCAAATTCAAATTCCATTAATGAAGCATAATTTTGTGAGAAATTTACGTAACTTTCGTGTTCCCGCGGTTATGAAAATTATATCTCCGAGCAATTTAAATTAATCAGAGCCTATGAAAGTTAAAGAGCAAAAACAGTAAAACGCAGTTGAAGCTCCAATTTTTCTTATGTCCCAACGTGCAATGGGATTGACTCTAGTTCGGGGTTTTTATGTTTTTTGTGTCAATTTGTAATATTAATATGTTGCAGTATAGATATAGTGCGTAGATTATCCCATATCAATGCGGAGCCTTTTTTGGCCATTGCGACTGATAGCTAGTCTTCAACCAAATCAAATGTCCATGTTTTCAAATGCAATCAAGAACATTTACCAATTTTTTTTCGGGGAAAAGTGTGTGTGATTCTAAAGGATGTAAAGTTGTGTCATTTTAAGATAGGGAAAGAAATAGATAAAGGAGAATAGAGAATTGACAAAAAAATAAAGGTATTGGACCCACCTGTTTGTGAGAGTGAAAAGATATAAGTTATGTCATTTAAAAGGATAAACATTTTTTTCAATTTTTTATTATTTTTATGGTATAAACTTTTGGCAAAATTTTAAAATAAATGTTAACCCACATTCGGTAAACAGCCTAAATCAATCCAAATATCAGTTGGGCCCAAATAACTGGGCCTGACTGGGCCTGATTACATTTTCTAGTTAAAGAATATGAGGCTCCAACTTTTTTTTTTGGTAAACAGGCTTCAACTTTAAGCTGACCTTCAACCCGCCACAGTATTAAAAAAAAAAAGGCCATAATCCTCTGCAACTTCCAAATTGTGGCCCGAAATTGAGTACTCTTCAATTATAATAATAAATAATATTCAGCTAAAGTTAAAATCATGGGGATTGAAGTTTCACTATTACGGAGAATTCCATCCATCCTCTCCGGCAGTTACTTTTCAAAGGTGCATGTTTTCCATCCTTTTAGACATGATTGAAAATTTTTTAGAGATATTCATGGATGATTTTTATGTATTTGGTTCTTGTTTTGATTCATGCTCAGTTAATTTATCTAAAGTTTTGAAACGTTGTCAAGAAACAAATATTTTTAAATTACGAAAAATGCCTTTTTATGATGAAGGATGGAATAGTGTTGGGCCATAAAATTTCTAGAAAAAGGATAGAAGTTGATAAGGCCAAATTGTTATTGATTGAAAAACTTCCACCTCCCATTAATGTTAATGATATTAGGAGTTTCTTAGACCATGGACTTCATCAAAAGATGAACTCAATGTCCCATATTGTTTATTACCACACCTATCAACAAGAGAGTAGTCAAGAAAAAATAAAACAAAGAAAATTATACGTATAATGTTGAACCTTTTCTTTATTTCTTTACCAACGTAAGAAGCAAAATAGTTGTATGCATAAACATATAAACATTAAACCTCCCAATTTGAAAGTAATAATAAAGCAATAAACATAAAAACTAAGGCTACGAAGAATAAGAACTGAAAAAATAAAATGGGCAGCTTAGTGCTATAAAGCACATGCTGTCAACGGTTCAGAGAAAGGTAACGTGTGGCCTTATACCCTGACAAAAATCTAGTAGAAACAGAAAAAATGATTATAACGGGAAGTGTCCACATAAAATAAAATAGTTAGCTCAAATGCGGATGAAAATACAGTTTAAATTAAGAAGAATTTTCTCATAAGAAGCAAAAATGAGAACTTCTTATCAAATTCATCAACTTTGACATGATTTTTTGTTGTTGTTTGATCAAATTGAGAACCTTGTGTTTTCATGGAGCATTGAAGGGTAATTTGTGTTTTCAAATTTTAGGGTTCATCGCTCCAAAAGTTTGAAAAAAAATTAAATTGACTTTGATTAATGGATGCAAACATGTAAATTATTTAGAGGATTTTTTATTATTTTTTACTTTTTGCATAGAAATTGAAATCCCAATTTTACCCAATTATGAATTAAGTTATGCTTTTTAAATTGTTAAATATCAAGATAGAAGAGGAATTGATAGTAATCCTTATTGTGTTAAACTACACAACATTGGTTCTATTATATAGCAAACCAATTGAAGAATACAATGAGACACACACAATGTGGGACTTCTACTAACACTCTTAACACTCCCCCTCAAGCTGTAGCATATAGATCATATGCTACAAGCTTGATACATAAATAATACTCCTATTAGGAACCAAAAGCAACAGTGCTACATCAACAAAATGAAATGACCAAGTAACATAACATCAAAATAAATCTCCTATATGAGAAACCAAAAATCAACAATGTGCTAAAAATGGCGTCGGAATGAACATCAACATGGAAGATGCCGGAATGATCATCGGCAAAGACATCTGTACTGGAATGACCATCAGCAACATGGACGACGGTATGGAAGATGCCGGAATTATCATCGGCAAAGACAACAGTGCTGGAATGACCATCAGCAACATGGACGGTGCTCCCCCTCAAGAGGAACTTCGGTGCCGGAATTATCATCGACAAAGACAACTGTGCTGGAATGACCATCAGCAACATGGAAAGTGCTCCCCCTCAAGAGGAACTTAGGAGCCGGAATTATCATCGGCAAAGACAACTGTGCTGGAATGACCATCAGCAACATGGAAAGTGCTCCCCCTCAAGAGGAACTTCGGAGCCGGAATTATCATCGGCAAAGACAACTGTGCTGGAATGACCATCAGCAACATGGAAAGTGCTCCCCCTCAAGAGGAACTTCGGAGCCGGAATTATCATCGGCAAAGACAACTGTGCTGGAATGACCATCAGCAACATGGAAAGTGCTCCCCCTCAAGAGGAACTTCGGAGCCGGAATTATCATCGGCAAAGACAACTGTGCTGGAATGACCATCAGCAACATGGAAAGTGCTCCCCCTCAAGAGGAACTTCGGAGCCGGAATTATCATCGGCAAAGACAACTGTGCTGGAATGACCATCAGCAACATGGAAGGTGCTCCCCCTCAAGAGGACGATGAATAGAATAAATAGTCCATCTTGGGAAGAAAGAAGATTAAAAAAAAAAAAAAAAAGCTTCACATAATCGGAAAAGTCGCCGGAGACGGCGGTGGGTCGTCGGAGACGCTAGTGGATCGTCAGAAAAGTCGCCAGAAAGTCATCAAAAAAAGTCAACGGAGACGGCAGTCAACGGTGGTCGATCAATGGCGGTCAACCCAACAGCTTCCCAAGGATCATTCTTTTCTGATGTGACATATCAGTCTAAGCTGCAGTCACAAAGCATACTAAGAAAAACCCGAAAAAGAAATAACAACGAGAATCCCTCAAGGAGGGTGATATTTCTCTATAACCATATTGAAATTATGGAAAAGTGAACTAAGTTAAGCGAATTAAGATTCCTCTTGTTAGGCTCTAGATACCAAGTTAAATATCAAGATACAAGAGGAATTGATAGTAATCCTTATTGTGTTAAACTACACAACATTGGTTCTATTATATAGCAAACCAATTGAAGAATACAATGAGACACACAATGTGGGACTTCTACTAACACTCTTAACATAAATAATATCAAATTTTGATTTATTTGATCTCGTTTGGACTCAAATTGCAAGAATTGCATTAGAAAATGCCTTGAATCGCGTATTGAAAAAGACTATTGTCTATTGCCGGTCTTCTAAATTATAAAGGCTGAGACAAGGTTCCATAAGAGGGATGTAAGTCCTTTTCGTCTTGAAAACAAACTAAAGAATAATTTAAGATAAAATAATAATATAAAGTATAAACGACAAAGAATGAAATCCTAAAAAGAAAAAAAAAAAAGTTCTAGAAGGTAGGGTTTTTCAAATCCTCACAATGGAATAGGCCCATGAAACAATCCTTCCTTAATATAGAAGGTACCATTCTTTGAAAAAGAATGAAATCCTAAAAAAAAAAAAAAAGTTCTAGAACGTGTGGTTTTCAAGTCCTAGAAAGAGAATAGTCGTTCCTTAATACAGAAGCTGTCATTCTTTTCGTTCCATTTCGTTTTATCGTTGGGTTAACAACTACTTTTATTTGCATTCTTTTCGTTATATTGTTGGGTTAACAGCTACCTTTCTATGCAATCTTTTCGTTCAATTTTGTTCCATCGTGTTGGAATGTAGCAATTTGAAATTCAAAATAGATAGAATCAGAAGTTTGTTTCCTTTATTTTATCTAGTTTGTTAGGATTTTGAATGTACAGTTTGTGTATAAATACACATATGATTATGAGGAAAAAAAATGAATGAAAGAGAAGTATTACAGTATTAAGAATTTGACATGGTATCAGAGCGTTCGATATATATATAGTCTCACATTGGTTGTATGAGCAACTAATATGGAACTTATAAGGCCCTGGGCACTCCCACCTCCCACCATTTGAGCTAGCTTTTGGGGTGGTGTATCCCAAAGTTCTTTGACATGGTATCAGAGCAAATTTTTCACCCTCCATGAATGGAGTATCCGCTGCCATCATTTTTTTAAAATCTCTTGATCATCCAGATCTCCTTTGCATCTGTACCTTTTCCCCTTCCTCCGGTTCACTCTTTTGAATTTTCCGGATTTTCTTCTCTTTTTCTTACTTACTTGGTGCTACTGTGAAGCCCCGAATCGTCATAATTTTTTTATACACCATTTTTTAACTGTATTCGTATTGTTCATTTTCTTCTTCAATGGCCAACTCTGCTTCTGAAAACTCCAAACCTCTTCATGTTCCCCAAAACATTATTCTACGCAAAGATCCCAAATTGAATTGTTGAATTTTTGAATTGTTGAATTTTCTGAATTGTTGAATTTTCTGAATTGTTGAATTTTTTGAATTTTTGAGTTTTTGAATTGTTGAATTTTCTGAATTTTCTGAATTGTTGAATTTTTGAATTGTTGAATTTTCTGAATTGTTGAATTCAAACTCTCCACCTTCACGTTCTGAATTGTTGAATTTTCTCTCTCTGCTTCTTCACTCTCACACTCTAGAATCTCTCTATTTTCCCGCTTTCTCTTTCTATAATGGCTACTTTTACTGTCGCGTCTCTTTTCTCCTTCCAAATCTTGTTTCTAATCGAACCGAACCACTTCCGAATCGAATCAATTTTGAATCGAACCGAACCACTTCCAAATCTTGTTTCTTCCGGCCGTGATTTCATCTTCTTCGGGGGAGCATGGTTCATGTTGCCGATGTTCATTTCAGAACATTTGATTTTGTCGATGTCCATCCCGGCACCATTTATATTTGGTGGCTGATGTCCATGCCAGCCCTTCCTTCCTTAGCTGATGTTCATTCCAGCACATTCTCTTTACCAACTCTTCAGAATGATGATCATTACAGTTGATTTGTTGTGCTACCGATTTCTCCGACTTGTATTCCATGAAGCTTCATTTTATTTTTCATTCTTCCTAAGATGAAGTCTCTCTTCATCTTAGGGGAGGGAGTAGTAGAGATATAGATAATATTTTATTTTAGTTTATTATATTTTTTATTTTTCTTTAGGGTGAGTTGTAGAGTTGTTACAATCCCCGCTCGTTTATTTTATGTTTCTTAGTCTTTCTTGTTCAAGCTTGTTGCTTATGATGTATACGCTCCAGCTTGAAGATCAATTGGCAGATGTACTGACCAGCAATTTCTGGAAGTGTTTGAAGAAGCAATTAGCAAGTTAGGCATGATTGACATCCATGCACCAACTTGAGGGGGAGTGTTGGAATGTAGCAATTTGAAATTCAAAATAGATAGAATCAGAAGTTTGTTTCCTTTATTTTATCTAGTTTGTTAGGATTTTGAATGTACAGTTTGTGTATAAATACACATCTGATTATGAGGAAAAAAAATGAATGAAAGAGAAGAATTTGAAGTATTAAGAATTTGACACATCGTTGGGTTAACACGTTTCATTCGAACTGCATCATTATGGAAGTCGTCGAGTACTTAAAATCGCTACAGGGTTGCATGGATGAATCACATTCATTGCTGCAACATCAGTTTTCTTTGTTGGTTTCCCAGGTCCAACATTTGGGCCATTCTGTGGAGGCTCGTTTTAGTGAGCTTTCTACTACGTATTCATCTTCAAGTAGTAGTGGTTCCTTCTTCTACACTCTCAAGACGGAGATTCCTCAGTTTTGTGGAAACCATCCAACTAACTGGATTCTCAAAATCGAGTTATTTTTTAAATTTCACCAAATCCCAGATGATTCCAAGATTGCATTGGTGGGTCTTCAGTTGGAGGGCCCTGCTGCTTCGTGGTATCAATGCGTCTACAAAAGCGACTTGATTAAGTCTTGGGCAAATTTTTCTTTTCTCTTGCAATGTCATTTTGGGACTTCGTCAAAAAGTGTCTAGGGTCTCCTCTCCAACTTGTCACAAACTGGGTCCTTGCTACAAGCGATGAGTTTGGCCTATGACTTGAAGGTAACTAATTTTGCTTTCATTTCTAATGATTACTTGACTATTGAGTTCTGTGCCATCGTTTTCTTTTGAAATGAAAAAGGATGTTAAGTTTCGTACTTGAATAATAAATCAAATTTTTGCCATCGATTACTATACATAGGAAATTAATATATTTTATATCATCAATTGCTTTATGTTTTTTGGACAGTGATGACTTTAGATATGTATGGTTTGCCATACCAAATCGCAAAACATTATCATCGAACACTTAGACAATGTATATCCTAAATTGAAAAATATGGGCAATTAATGTACCACCATGTTTTTATTGGGAAATGTGATGAGAAAGGATAACCTCATAATGAATGAAAAACGTTATTGTAGTAGTTTTTCACTATTACATTCAATTTCTCATTGCAACTATAAAATCAAGGCTGTTATAAACTTATGATGATGTTAAAGTAATATCAGGTGATACACAAATGAGATTTAGTTTTGAACACCATCTTTATAAGTAGTTTGGCAAGCTTTCTTTCGAGCGCTGCCACAATTACCGGTGAGGGTTAGTAACTTAATAAGTCTTTCAAAATACCTAAATAGCAACCAATGCATTTATATTTTAGAAACTGATTTATCTAACCATACATTAAATTGTGTGTGTTCTTTTTAACTGCCCTTGGTCGTCTGCTGATCTAAACAAGCAACAATGACATCTCAACAACTTAGATATAGGAGCAGTAGAACTTATAGTCGTTTTTTGAACTTGAAAGATAAGCTGCCTCAAAGTAGATAGAAAAAAAAATTCCACACATTTTAGAAAGTCGACCTTATGTTGGAATGACTCTATATATTCTGAGTTAGTCACTAAATTTGGTTGATTGTATGTCTGTTCTTGGGTTACAATTGATTTCATGCGCCCTTTCTGCTCATATGTTGGATGTTTACTTTGTAGTCATAGAAATTGTAATTGAATATGTAAAAGTTCATTTTTATTTACCTTGAGAATTTTTTTTGTAGTCCTTAGAAGGTGTATGGATGCATTAGTATAGGTGTGAAGCTATTTGGAGAAGAGTCACGATATATGCAAAAAAAAATTGCTGTAATCCATTATTTATTCGAATAAATAGAGTTCATTTACTTGAGTAAATGGCAAGGCCGAAGCTTAAACTGCAATTTTTTTTATTCTTATTCTATATTTTATTGAATTCCAAGATTATTTTTTATCAGAATCGTGGAAATTGAGGCATTCTTGATCTTGAAGCACTATAGATGAGAATGCATGGCTATTTATAATATGCATAGAGATTCTCCCTATTGTTCTATATCCAAGATAGTAAGAATGTTATAGTTGATATTCTAAGTACATCTTGTCGTGGTTCAACTCAATTAATGCAAATAATCTCTCATTATGGGGTCTTGTGATTATACATTATAGGAAATGGATACTCATTACAAATTATTGTACGATCATGCTCTTCAAAATATTTTTACGATCATGCTCTTATTATACATTTTACTAACCCGTTTTTAGGATCCTAGAGTCACCAAGGACATGTGGCTGAATTGGCTAAATGTTTTATTTAGACTTCTGATTACCAATGAAGTTGTATTAAGTTTTGGATCCGCCATTTCCCATACCGAAAATATTCCTCCTCCATTAACACTGTCAAGGTAGTGTGAAAATATTTTTTTTACCTTTCCAGATGCAGCAAGTTGTGAAAGCACTAGAGAATTTGCTTGTCCAAAACCCATTATTCCATCAAGGTGTTAGGATTTTCTTAGGCTACAGAAGATTCATTAAAGACTTCGGCAAGATTCAAAGCCTTTGAGTCAACTCTTGGTGAAAGACACTGATTTTGTCTTTGATGAAGCTTGTTTAACTTCCTTTAATGTTTTGATGGAAAAACATACAACTGCACTTGTTTTGATGGCACCGAATTGGAATCTTCCGTTAGATAAAAAAGATCAATGGTGTCATATGCTTACAAATCAGAGTCGTCGATCTTTTTTGATATAATAGCTCTCAGATGAAGTCTCAAACTTTAAATTTGACGCTAGTATCAAAGAATCCTACCCCTCTCTCTCTATATATATATATATATATATATATATATATATATATATATATATATATATATATATATATATAATGAGAGGTGTTTTACTTAAATTTTCTTAGATGGAGATTAGGCGATGGTTTCTCCAGGCAGGATCTGAAAGACAAAAATAGATGATATAGCTGTAGACACTCCAATGCTTAAGACATGTTGTGAAAAGATATGGTGTGTGAAGATAAAATACATACTTGACACGATGATAAACCATGGAAAAAGCCCTTGTTTATATGCAGGAATGCGAAGGTTGGCATTGATGGAGCGATTAAATTGTGAGTAAGGAATAAGGATAGTCAATTTAGAGGAACAGTGACCATTGAGCCACTGTTCCAAGACTTTTTTACCTAAGTGCCATGCCTACGAACTTATTTCCCAAACTGACACGAGGGCAAGTTCGCCCATAGTAGTAGCGAACTCAGTGTGATGAGGTGTCACGTTTATGGTGGACACGTAGTTCGCTACTGACACAAGCGAACTTAATTTGCTGATGTTGCTACCTAGTTCGCTATCTACGTCAGCGAACTAGGTGACCTTTTGTTCCATTGGTAACCGTGTTTTTTATTTTATTTTTTGAAGTGGCTTTATTTTCTTGCCCTTTCTCTCTCTTCTTTCAAAAATGACCTTTTGTTTCATTTGGTAACCGTGCTTTTTTTTAAGTGGCTTTATTTTCTTGCCCTTCTCTCTCCTCCTTTATCTCTCTTTCTTTACCCACTCTCTTCTTTGAAAATTTATGCATAACAGAGATCTCTCATCTCGTTTTTTGAAGACTTGCTATTGAAATTTCAAAAGTTTTTTTGAAGACATGCTTTTTAAAATATTAAATCTTTTTTGTCTCTTGTTTTTTGCATTACAACTTTTTTTTTCCAATATGAGTTTCATGCGTTTTTTGTTGAGATAAGAGTCCTTTGAAGCTGAATTTTTTTTAAAGAACGGGTTATAAACTTCAAAGAAGGAAGAGAAAGGATAAGGACGGACACAAAAAGGAGGGACATGGGTGGGAATGAAAAAAAAAATGTATTACTCTTAGTTCGCTGGTATGTTCAGCGAACTTGGGTGTCATCTTTTTGTTTAGAGTATACCTAGTTCGCTATTAATAGTAGCGAACTAGGTAGTCATGTCAGCAAATTAAGTTCTTCGCTTGTGTCAGTAGCGAACTATGTGTCCACCAAAAACGTGACACCTCATCACACGGAGTTCGCTACTCCTATGGGCGAACTTGCCCTCGTGGCAGTTTGGGAAATAAATCCGTAAGTGTGGCATTTAGGTAAAAAAAATTTGAAACAGTGACACAATGGTTAGTGTTCCCAATTTAGAAGATTCACTTACAAGAGTTCTTATTTGGTATGATATTTATTGATTTGTTATTTTTGTCTTATAGTGGGAAGTAGACAAAGGATTCGTGTGGGTCCCACAAACCCATCTCAACATATTTTTTTGATCAGTTAATTATTCATAAAAATTGTTCTGCCCTTATATAATTTTCTTTTACATAAATATTGAATATTTTCCTTGGATCAAAGGGTTAGAGGGAGCGAAAGATATGGTATTTATGGGACTGGTGGTGTCATGAGCAACTTCGGGTGAATTTATAAACGGTTAAGAAAGTTGTTGTTGTTGGTTGAAACTATTTAAAATACTTGGTTGGTAACCACAATTATAACAAAAAAACTAGGGCACAGTGGGAGGTTGTTGTTGCATAGAATAGTCTCTCTTGCTTTCATTGAAGTTGTCCATCTCTAATTTTTCTCCATTACTGTAAGAGTTCTTGCTAGAAAGAAAATGAGTACTCAATCATGTTTACCAAAACAAAAAAACAAAAAAATACTCAATCATTCTTTTACGTGCCAATTCAAATAAAGCGAGACAATATTCGGATTTCTAAACCCAATTTTCAATAGATTATCTTGCTATCACCTATATAGGTGGATGACAGAATCAATTGTTCAACCACGATGACATTACCAGGACTGATGCAAAACAATTTAGTAGAGATAAGAAATAAGAACATAATATTTCACGATCCAAACAAATTAAGACGATAAGCATATTTCCATAACCTGCGTTTTTCATATAAAAAATACTAAATTGTACGGTTGTATATTTTAGTTTTAAAGAATTGTAAAATAAAGTGAAAATATATATTTGTTATGCTTTATCAGTTAATTATTTATTTTTCAAATCTGACTCTTTTTACTTTTCAACCATAATTGGTTATGATTCATTTGTACAAAAACTTCGGTGTTATTACATTGTTGTTTTCACATTCCACTCAAGCCTCAGGGGTTATATGTTGAGATGTTTACAGTAGAGTAATTAGTAATGAAAATGGAACTATGTCAATTACTTTAGTAATAGATTGGGACGGTTAATTAAGAAGGAAACACAAATCGTTCGTTACCATTACACGTTCCAATTTGAAGAATACAGAATGGGAGAAACTTTTGGCTGCTTTCTGAGTAAGAAATTTTTTTTTTTTTTTGCTCTACACTATTTAATATATATTTCCTCAATTATATATAACATTAAAAAATTGTTAAAGCTGAAAAAAAACAACAATTCACAAAAGGGTATGTGTTTTCTAAAGTTACCTTAGATAACTTTATCTAATATTTCATCAAAACGACGTCGTTTTGGGGCGGAAATGATGGTGTTTTTATAATTTTTATTTATTCAAGATTATAATAATCTTTATCATTCTAATTTTTAAATTTTTCAAACCCAAAAACGACGTCGTTTTGATGAACATTATCTAAAGTAACATTACATACTTTTTTTCATTCACATAATTAATATAATAGGAAACGATCAACTTGAGTAAATTTTAAAAAAGTTTTATAATCATTATTATTGATTGATTCGTCTTTTTTGTAATTTATTGGGTATATATATTTATAACTTGCTTTCAAAAAACCTTACATTTATTATTAGCGTTATATTCGGGATTTATAACTCACATAACTCTCTTCACATCCATTAAATACAAATAGAGTTAATAATAAATGTAGAATTTTATATACGTAATATTAATATGCGTCAATACTTCCCGATATAATGTGTTACTGGCATATAGTACAACTAATAACTTTTTATTGAGCAGAAAACTTGTGACTTTTACATAATGAAAAAAAAAAAAAAAATTAACATGCTTCATGTTTCCACCATTTATTCAATGATCCCTCTAATTCAGTAACATTCTTTTCTATTACGGGCCTTTTAACTTCATTCCTTCAGAACTTTTAAACATGGCCCAATTGTGGAGGATAAAAAAAATATTTGTTAATATCACAATATAAATTTATTTACTTAAAATATTTTATTATCAGCATCGATATTTTAATTTACTAAATTAAAACAATTATTTTCATTACAAAGTAAGTTTCCTAGTTAAAATTCATTGTTGTTGCTTACCAAAAAAAAATTTCATTGTTGTATATCTTGTAATTCATGTGTATGTTATTTTTGAGAAACCGATATAGATTAGATATTAATAAATATACGTATTCATTAAGTAAAAACTATTAGTTGTAAATTAACAATCATTTTAAAATACTGATATAAAAATTAAAGTAGTAATTAAAAAACAATTCTTATCTCGCACGTTTGTGATTCGCTGATCCAATGGATGAATTAGTCGACGTGTGTCTCTCATGATGCGACCAAATTATAACATTTATTTGGTTAAAAATTGTAACATTAAAGAA